>MNCI01027882.1:588535-634459 GCA_015680685.1 Gnetum montanum | reverse complement strand
TCATTGTACCGAAAAAGGGAGGTAAATGGAGGGTATGTATAGATTTTAGACTGTTAAATGTTGCAACATTCAAAGACCACTTTCCACTACCATTTGTAGATCAAGTCTTAGACACTATCGCAGGGCATCGCTACTATAGTTTTCTGGACGGATATAGCGGGTACAACCAAATACGCATTGCACTAGAAGACCAAGCCAAAACAACGTTCACCAGTCCTTGGGGAACGTTCGCATATAAGAAAATTCCTTTCAGCTTATGTAATGCACCTACCACATTCCAACGATTAGTTCTAAGTATCTTTCAGCAACAAATAGGTAATGGAGTAGAAGTCTTCATGGATGACTTCTCCACCTATGGAACGAGCTTTGACCAAGCCCTCGATCGGTTAGAGCAGGTCTTGAAACGATGTGTCGAAACCAACCTCAAGCTCAACTGGCAAAAGAGCCATTTGATGGTTCAAGAGGGCATAGTGTTGGGGCACAAAATTTCACAGTCAGGAATCGAGGTGGACCCCAAAAAGATTAAAGTCATCCAGGGAATCACTCGACAACCTGAAACCGTTAAAGATGTAAGATCATTCCTTGGACATACTAGCTACTACAGGAGGTTTATCACGAACTTCTCGAAGGTTGCCAAGCTGTTGGTAGAATTAACAAAGAAAGATGCGCCATTTGAGTGGACCAGGGAATGTGAGCAAGCATTCCAAGCTCTTAAACAGAGGCTTGTAGAAACCCCCATCCTACAAGCACCCGATTGGTCTAGACCATTCCACATAATGACTGACGCATCCAATTATGCTTTAGGAGCTGTACTGACACAATTAGATGAGCAAAAATGACCATACTACATTCATTGTGCCAGCAAAAGTATTACTGGTGCACAAATTAACTACACAACTACGGAAAAAGAGTTAATGGTTGTTGTGTTTGCACTGGACAAGTTTAGGCACTATGTATTGGGCTACAAGGTATATATCCACACAGACCATAGTGCCATTAGGTTCCTGATGAATAAGCCAACAGTTAGCCCACGTATCATACGTTGGCTGGTAATTCTTCAAGAGTTCGATCTAACTATTGTAGACCGCAAAGGCATTGAGAATGTCATCGCTGATCACCTATCCCGGTTGCAATGGGACAACAAAGAGGACGAATACACGGTATCTAATCATTTTCCTGAAGAGGCCCTCTTTGCTGGTGTAATAAATAACCAACCCACGAACGTAAACTGGTACAGTAGCATTCTCACTTATCTAACCTCACAACAAATGCCACAGAACTTAGACTTTAGAAAGAAGCAGCAGTTCCTCCACAACATCAAACATTTCATGGAAATTAGGGGGCAACTTTATAAAGTCTGCTCTGATGGCCTAGTTCGATGGTGTGTCCCCGATCAAGATCAATTAAGAGTTCTCCAGGATGCTCATGACGGCCCTTGTGGAGGTCATTATGCTGGGAGACGCACAGCCACTAAAATCCTGCTCGCGGGATATTACTGGCCAACGCTATTTCGGGATGCCCATCAGTTTGCACAGTCCTGTGAGCGATGCCAACGTGATGGGGGGATGACTACTAGGATGGAGGGTCCACAGCAGTGGATTCAACCTTTAGAACCGTTCGATATTTGGGGAATTGATTTCATGGGGCCAATTACACCAATGTCCAACGGGAAGGCCTATATAATCGTTGCTGTTGATTACCTAACTAAATGGGCCGAAGCAGCTGCTGTAACCGATTGTACATCATCTACAGCTGCCCGATTTGTACAACAACAAATCATTAACAGGTTTGGTGTGCCTCGTGCACTTATTTCTGATAATGGGACACACTTTACAGGTGCAACCTTTCGAAAGTTGATGCAACGTTTAGGGGTTGAGCATAAACTGACCACACCTTATCACCCCCAAGCTAATGGTCAAGCTGAAGTTACCAATAGGGAGATTACCAGAATATTAACGCGGACAGTTAGCAAATTTAGGCGAGACTGGAGCACGAAACTAAATGACGCTCTTTGGGCGTATCGCTCCACTTGGAAGCTCCCTACAGGATATTCTCCCTACGAGCTCGTGTACGGAAAACTTCCAAAACTACCTTTCCAGAGTGAACTCCGTACACTCTCCATGGCTTGTGAACTTCACTTGGATCTTGACCTAGCACAAAAGCAACGACTAGCCACCTTAAATGTGTTAGATGAAAATCGATTAGTTGCACTGTCATTAAATGAGTTACACAAGGCACACAATAGACAACGGCATGACTTGAGGATCCGAAGGTTTAGGTATAAACCAGGAGATAAGGTTCTTTACTGGAACCCCACGCATGTACCTCAACGTACGAAGTTTCAAACCCTGTGGGAAGGACCTTACATTATTCATACTACCTTCCCTTCGGGAGCCATGATGATATACAAGCCTGATAGCCCAGATAAACGACTATTGGTTAATGTACAACAGACAAAACCTTTCCGTGTATCTGCGACAGCCAGTATAGGCCACAATTCTAATAATGGTCAACCTCGCTCACTTTTTCGGATCTCTCCCTCACAACTCAGTCATGGGGGAGATGGCCACCTATGCTAATCATATGGGGCCCTCAGTTCTTTTTCAGTTTTTGTTTTACACGTTTTTGTTTTACAACGTTTTTGTTTTTCACATTTTTGTTTTACAATTTCTTTAACTTTTCTAATTTTTGTTTTACAACTTTCTTTAACTTTTCTTGTTTTTGTTTTACAACATCGTTATATTTTTCTATCTTTTTGTGTGTGTGTGTGTGTCTGTCATCCATCATGTAAATTCGTCACCCAATAAGTGTTCGGGCCGATGGGATGAACTGTTTTTCATTAATTGCTAATGTTTGGTTTTTACCTTTAAGTTACATTGTTGATACTAAGGTATGTTCTTTTGATATGGCAGGCAATGAGATCACTTCATCCATCCATCCATCAAGTCTATGGTTTCCCTTGGCTTGGAAATGTACAGTTCCCTTCCAATAAGAACTTTAACGAACCAGTGACTGGGCATTTCTCAAACTAAGGAAGGACTCAAGGATTTGAAAAGGGTGTGACTTCAAGGGAACTTGGTGCTCTTGTGTTGGTCATTCACTTGGGTGCTTGGATGTTTTCTTCTTGGGTTTTCTTACCGTTCCAATGTAACCCAATAATCGGAAGCTGAGACAATAAAAATAAAGAAGTCTTTGCATGGTGTGGTCCCCACGCATAAAAACACAAAATAAAAAAAAAGAAGAAAAAAAAATGATGAAAAAAAAAACAAAAGGAAAAAAAGAGAGAAAAGCTAAAAAGCTAAAAGTGAGGATTCAAAGCACACCCCTTAGACGGAATAAATGTGGGCTGCAAGCACTGGTTATGGAACCAAAATGTTCCCTCTAACTAAGGCCCTTCTCGCTTCCCATTCTCTCTGTCGTTTCGTCGAAATGGTGGTGGCTTCTCGAAGTTGCATCCTTGTTACCCAAGTGGATGATTTAACCAACTGCATTGATGCGAAGTCACTGGAAGTGGTTGGTTTGAGCCGAGAGTTGGAATGAGATTCGCCAAGTCACATTAATCATGTAACACACAAGGGGCTGTACACCACCTTGTTCTTGGGATTCCATTCCACTTCTCTTCTTCCCATCCTTCTCTCCATTGTTCACCTCATTGCCGGTTGTATCATTGTATATACTTTAGTTGATGCTTTGTTTTCTTTTTGGTAAATTCTTCCGGTTAAGACTTTAACTCTTGTTTCCAAAGGACATTCCCCGAGCCTACGGACTCTTTGAATGTGGGATTGTCAGGGCATTAAGGGCATGAGCCTGCTTTGGGGAGGACCCACTGACATTCCTATTTGGAACACTAGTTAACTTCTTTTCCTTAACGTTTTGCAATTAATTATCATTTTTTGTTCATTTCCATCATGACATCCTTTTCTTGATGCCATAGTTGTCCCTTTTTACCTATCCTTCCTCTTCCTTTTCTCTTTCCATTCTAACGCTACCGGAGGTTCGCGATTAGTCATGGGGGTACGGGGCCTGATTTTTCGATTTTTATCCTAAGCCCCGGATTTTTTCGTTTTTCTTCCTAACCCCTATACCTTCGGTAGTCATCATCTATATTTTCCCAGATCCATATCAGCCATACCACACCTTAGCCAGTGAGCCTAAACCGAAGCAAGGTATGCTTTACTTAATGATTCAATTACCCTTGCTAATATATGATGGTGTTGTGTGTGCAGATGGCAATCATACAACAACGGAATGGATCTGGAGCAGACACTTGGAATGGAGCAGCGCTGAAGCAGCATGCAAGGAATGGAGTTGATAATGCGCTTACAGATGGACAACGAAAGGCGCAATCTCGGCGTTGGCAGCAACAAGACTCTTCTTCTTTCTTCTCTTCTATTCTCTCTCCTCTTTTCTCTCAGCTGCCAACTGTGGCCTGATGTCATTGTAATAAGGTGTTCACCCATGTTGTCATGAACACCAGTTTTTGTCAAGTCTTGTAATAAAGACCGTTCACATGTCATCCCATTAGTTCCATTTTCCCTAATAATCCCATACCTACCTGATATCATTGTAAGGAACTCGAGGAAATTAGCATGGCTTATATTTCATTTTACAAAAATCTTAAGTAATTGAGAAGACTTATCATCCATATCAACTACATCCTTGAACTTGGTATTGTCCTCAAGAGGAGGAACACATCAATTGCTCCTATATCAAGCATGTCCTTGGTATTGACTACAATGGAAAATCATGGATTCTCTTTCATTATCACAACCTTTGATCAACCAATTGAATCTAACACTTCAATGATGAGTAAAATGTTCTTGTACATGAACTTTTTGAAAATAATTAGGTTGTAGTTTCCAATCATACCCTCCTTCAAGTTTGCTTCAAACAAGGTCTCTTGCAGGATTTGAAGATGCCAACCATGGAAAAGAACTCACCCTACCTTTAAATTCTTCAAATTTTTCTAGATTTTATTATCTAGAAAATGCCCCCAATTATAAACTTTCTTGTTCTATAAAACTTCAACAAGAATAATAAAACCTTAGAGTAATACAATAGAAAGGTGTCCTTCTAGATGTAACTTGCATGAAATTAGTTCCACTAGAGTGTGATAATATGGTTTCATATTAGATATTTTACTTTATTCTAAGCCTCATCTTGAGGTAGAGAAAATAGAAATTAAATGTAGATTAAGTTACAAGTCAAGGTTTTGTAACCTATATAAAATGATTGAATCCAAATCTAGTATATAAGCCTTGGTGATCACAATCAAGTTAGAAACCGAAGTTTCCCCATCAGGATATTCTATGATGTTCAAAATATGAACTTTCATATCTAAAATATGAAAACCTTTATCTTTCTCAAGGAGTGATCAAGCATACAAAGGAGTGAATATGTTTACTTCAAAGAGATGTAGGGAAATTCCATGGTTCATTTGGCACATGTAACTTTATGGACTAAAAGATGATGTTCTAGGTGTTTTATTTTAGCTTTCTTTTTTGCATTTGGAACTTAATGGCCCCTTGTCATTCTTCTCCTTGATTTCTTCCAAGATTTACTTCTTTAAGTTTTCCATTTCTTTTTTAGAAGGCTCATAGAACTCACTATAGTTAGACATTTCCTCCTTTCTTGTGGCCTCCTACCCTAATCACCCAAGAATCTTACAAATAACTTATTGCAATAAATCAATGGAAACAAATCCTTAAACTCTAAAATTACACTCTAAATTCCAAATCTATGCTTGTAGAAAATAAACCTTATTACTTATTTTTACAAAGATTAAAAAATTCAAGATAAATTAGGAACTAAAAAATGCTTCTTTTTCTTATTTTCTCACTAATATCCCACTTAATATGATCCATGATGTTTACTCTACTTCATAGCTCCTCTTTCAAGCCTAGAACTCATCTCCTTATATCTACCACTGCTCTTTCTTAATGTTGAAGAATGATTACCATGACTACCTTAATACTTGTCTCATATAATGGTAAACATGACTCTTCATCATTTGGCATGTTAATCAAGCAAGCTACCTAAGGATTATAATCTAAATACTCACACTTGTTTGGTGTAATATATCATCAGTTCAATCTTGTTGAAGTCATGCATGTTAATTCGGAGATAAGATTAGTGTCAAAAGAAGTTGATATAATTAAAGTTTAAGATAAAAGAAACAAAAATAATTTGGGAACCATGCAATTTAGTGAAGTAGATGATGTTAAAGACTTCTACATTGTGCTAGGTGATTGATTAAAGATTATTAAGATGGAAACTCATTTGAATAAGAATGAAAAATAGAAAATAAAGAAAATATTAAAAAACATAAAGATATATTTGCTTACCATCATAAGAATATGCCAAGTCTAAGTAAGAATATTATAATATGTAATATTGTCATCAAGTTAGATGCTAAACTAGTGAAGCTAAAGTTGAGGCCTAAAGATGTATTATTAACTATCAAAGAAGATTTAAATAGGATACTAACAATTAGATTCATCAGACTAGTGGATTGTTTTTATTGGGTTTCTAATATGGTGATAGTGAAGGAGGAGAATAAAAGCATCCACATGTGCATTGATTTTAGAACATAAATAAGATCACATTAAAAGATGATGTTCTTACCTAGCATTGATGTCTTGGTTTATAACACCATCGGATTCAACATCTTATTTTCCATGGATGATTATTTAAGATATAACTAAATATTCATAAATTGAAAAGAACATAATAAAAATTTTATAACTTCATGGAAGTTTAGTTTGCTATGTTATATGTCATTTGGTTTAAAAAATGTAGGAGCCACTTAGCAGTGAGCATTGAATTATATATTTCATTCCTTCATTTACAAAGCTTTGGAGAATTATATATATCATACAATACTAAATTTTGATCCCCCTACTTGGCATTTCCAAAACCTAAAGAGCATTTTTCAAGTTTTTACTCAATACAATGCTAAATTAAATTTCAAGAAATGTGATTTTTTATGCCATTGGATAAGTTATTTAAATTCCTAATGTTTGAAAGAGAAATAAGGATAGATAGAGAAAAGATCCAATTAATCATTGATATGTCATATGATGGGGATCTTGCTTATTTTGATTAATGGGATTATATCATATAGAATGTGATGTGATCTAGTTGTAGGTTTCAAAGATGATGTTGAGTGGATTACCAAGAACACTCATCTATATCATTATGTTTACTAAATATAAAAGAGATTATAATACATATGATACAAATGAAAATTCATGTTATCATTGTGGATGATAAAGACAATATTTATAAGTTTATACTTTATAATTTTTATGTATTTTATAATTATAGAAAATAAAATGACAATAAATACAGATGCATCCCTTGTGGGGATAGGTGTAATGCTCATGTCACAATTCCTTATGGGACAAGTATAAAATCTCACACAAAAAGTGATAAAATGGCTCTTAGTCACAATCTTGAAGACCCAACATCATGACATATAGTCATATCTCCTTAGATAAGGATGGATATTTGTAACTAAATGAAATAAAAATTAAATAAATATTTTTATTACTTTAATGTTTAAGGTATCAATGGTGAAATAAGGGAAAACCATGAGCTTTATTCATCATGTAAACACTGGACTTCATGTTGATCAAACAATTCTTAGCTACATAAGCAAGGTAGTACTCTAATAGAGTCTAGCCACACTTGTGATAGTGACGACTTAAAATACACACACAACAAGGAAGAAAATCAACTTACCTATGGGAACAAGAGATATTCGCACAAAATAGATACCAAAAACTCAAATAAAGTCAAAGTTATGCTTAAGATATATGTGAAAGCTCATCCTAGGTATTTATAGTTTTTACGATGTAATAGTAGAGGTTCATCAATGTCTAAGAGTTATTAGAGGTTCATCAACATAGCCTTGGTTCATCAAATCATACCTTAAATACTTTGTTTCAAACTTGGGTAAGCAAGGGTGTACTAATGCAAGGGTATTGACTAAGGGATGCATTAATGTAGGGGACCCAATGCACCACCTTGCTAGGAATTCAAGTGTTACTTTTGAATGAGACTTGTAACCTAAGAAAACATGTCAAAAGGACCTTAAGATACCTAAACAAGATCAAAATTTTTTTAAGGAGCTTGAAAGATGCAAAACATTCAAAAAGTATCATACAATAGGAAAGGAAGCATATCTAGAAGACATAAATCATAACTAAACATGCTAGAATTCAAACATAGTATATGTGAAATACTTTTCAAATCTAGGTCTTATAATTAACATATAAATTATCAATAGATGCCTTATCATTCCTCCATGACTAACTAAAGCTACTCCCATAGCTTTGAAATTGAAGAAATAGAAATAGGGACTAGAGATGTAACAAGATAAATGTCATGGAATTACAAATATACAATACAAACCATGACTATATTACAATACAAGCTACCTCACAAAGAAGTGCTAGGGGATAGTATCTTAGGATGAAGTCTCTCTGAAATGCTTGCATGGAATAGGAAGAAGCCTGAAGGATAGGGTATAGAAATGTGGAATCTTTGTAGCTACTTCTCAATGTTCATCATCCTAGCCTTATGGATGGATATTTTCTATACATCATTTATACCTATGCCTTCTTCCACATCATTCATCTTTAAATTATTTTCTACCAGCTCCTTTGGGACTCATTTGAAAGATCTTGTAGGGTACAATCTCAACCCAAAGGATCGAGAGCATGACTATCTACTCCAAGATCTCTCTCTTGAGATAGGTCTCTTAGGTACAAGTGATGGATTTAGTGATTAAGATTAGTCCTTCTCTTCTTCTAGGATTAGTGGTTTCTTTAGAAGACCATAGATCAATGAGTTAGATTTTTCAATCTCCTTTTAAGTAGATCTATAAAATTCCAAGTGTAATCATCTATGCACAATGTGATATGAAAATGCTAAAAATCAAGTCAAATCCCTATGACATTATGCTACCATTGCAAAAAATAACCATAGAAATAATATTAAGTATAATCCTTAGTATCATGAGAGAAACATAATCAAAACTATAGAATCAAGGTATGCATTGGTAAGTAAAAATAAGGTGGAAATAATTTAAATAACCACCAAACTCATAAAGTACATATCAAAATTAATGTCTTTCCTCCATGATTGAGTTAGAAGATACTTTGCTTGAACCACATGAATAATGCAAATGGAAAAAATAAGAAGAATAAATACTCATGAAAATTATAAAAATCCAACCAAGGATGAAATCAAACAAGCTCCAAAAGATCAAGTAGATCAACATATTAAAATATTATCTTATATGACATTTAAACTTATGAGATTTGAATTATAATCTTGAATCTACTTATTTCCATGATCCTAGAACTAGAAAAGAGAGATTATAAAAATAGAAGCTAAAAATAGAAAAGAGGGTATCTCAAGGTAAAACAAACAAGGACAAGTGAGTTAAGGTGAAAACAAATTATCATGATCAAACCTTGAAGCTCATAGAGTCAAAACCACATAAGTGGAAGACTAATAGAGTATTTTATGTTATGCAACCATTTCCATAATTGGAAGCTAAGCTTGAGCTCACTTGCTCACAATGCCAAGCCACCAAAGATTTATAAGTGGATTCTTCACATAGTAGCTACATATCTTTCTTACCCTTGTGAAACACATTTCTAGGATACCGATGGATTCCAACATCTAGTGAGAGATTAGCATCAAATATAAGTCCATCCTCTTGGATGATCAAATATCATCCTCTTATTCACTTGATTGAATTCCTACTACAAAAACAATGAAAAAGAATGGATTCAAAGAGATGGAGAATGAATGATAGATCAGAAAGGAAAGGCAAGAGTGCAATATCACAAGATTCCTAACCAATGATTCAATTAGCTCATGGAAGCATGTGAGCACATTCTACACACCATGAAAGATCCACTATTGTATCCCTTCATTGCTACTTATTTACACAATGGAAATAGATATCCAAGTCCCATTTCTAAGTGAAAGATCACACCTAACATTAGTAATGCCATCTAGCCTTTATTATTTTATGGTCTAAGCATTAGTGATATTAAACCAAAGAAACCTATCATAGACCATTTAGAAGTCAAGATTATGGTATGGTTTCCCTCCATATATGCATGTATGTATAATAGGTTGCCCAAATTTTGCTTTACGAGAAACCTCTCATCATTTTTCTTGGCTGCACTAACCAATCCCACATCCTAGTAGTGATTATAATGCCATGAATAAATAAATGGAATATTCTAAGCTTGAATATGATGAAGGCTTGGATAAAGGATTATGATGTTGACCCTTAGGAACAAAATAATTTAGGATTTAGATGAAAGTAATGTTTGGCATTAGTAAAGCTTACTAAGAGAGAGACTTCTAGACATTCATGATCATGATTAGAGATGACCAAGATATTTTCTTGAACCATTACATTTGGAGATCAAGTGATGTGGGTAGTAGGTTGAATACAAGATAAAATTTACATGATTATTAGTCCAGCCATTTATTTTGATATATTTATGGTGCAGAGACATGAAGATAAAAGGGAAAAGTTAATTTATTATTTAATAAAATCAATGATTTTCTATGAAAAAGATTATAGTGTACTTAAAAATCATTTTTATGCTTACTCCATGCCATTAAGAAATTATGACACTATTTGATGAAAAGTAAAAATATTATAATTAATTATCAAAACATGCTTAAGTACACTCTTAAAAATGTTTATAGAATTTATAGGTTCTTTGTAATGTCCCCATTTCCAAATGGTGCCTATTGCATAATGAAGATGAAGCCTCTTTATAACAAGTGTTATCATTATCATAACAAGATCCAAAAGGGGAGTTGTAATTAATACCTGAAAGGGCATGTTGTAATAATGGACATATCTCTCGAGGTAACCTTTGGAGATTTGACCTAAAGCATTTATACCTGGGCATTAGAGGTCATGCCAACATGGAATTGTGGAGCTAGTAAAGGCAAGTAATGGGTGTTGGGTGAAGCAAGACAAGAAGTGGACTAGCCTTCCCTTCTGGTTGGTAATAGGCCTAACTATGGTGGTAGTGTTGGATTGCCTTTAAGGGATAGATGTCAAAGGAAGAAAAGCCCAAGGAACACTTTCAGAGCATGATTCAGATACACTATTCCACATCAATAAAGCATTCTTTTCTCCTTTTCTTTAACATTTCCTTGTTATTGTCTTTACGCTTAATGTCAAATGTTACATATATTTGATGTTTACTACATTATTGTATTATGTATAATGTCTAATATAATGTATATTTGACATCTTCCATGACATTTGGAAATGGGATGTCACATTTGGTATCAGAGAAAACCACAACTAAAGAGCTAATTAGAATCAAGGGCCAACTACAACTTGATGATGAACCATGAAGCCTCTCAAC
Source organism: Gnetum montanum (assembly GCA_015680685.1). Taxonomy (NCBI): domain Eukaryota; kingdom Viridiplantae; phylum Streptophyta; class Gnetopsida; order Gnetales; family Gnetaceae; genus Gnetum; species Gnetum montanum. Next base: position 623,039 of record MNCI01027882.1, on the reverse strand, counting down.
CCAGGGAGAGTCATGGACCACCATTGGATGCACCACATATATGAAATGATCTATGATATTAGTGATTAGGAAATCTAGTTACACCACATTCATGATTCATCAATTACAGAAACATTGGTAAGACAAGGATTCACTGGTCTAGGTAACTCTTACCCATCTTGTAGAGATGCTAATTGATTAAAATCATACAACCCTATCAACCAAAATAATAAAAATAATAATTATAATTAAAAAAATCTAAATAAAATTTTGGCCTTATGGCCTGGCTAGAGCAGGCCAAGTTGCATTGCATTGTGGTAGGGCCTTAGGGTCTGGCTACATTGCATTGTGGGTCGGCTGTAGTAGGCCAAGCCATGTTGGCCCTTAGCAAGGGATGCTCAGCACCATAAGTGGGGGTATCACAAGCCCATTTAAGGGCTACCCTCATCATTATGAGGTTCAAAAAATTTTGCTACACCTCCTCCATCCAACCCTCTTTCGTGTTACTTGCACCTACACGCCACCACTTTGCCTATTCCCATCGATGTTATTGCATCTCTTATTGTCTCCAAGCCATGTTGCTCACTCTCCTCTACTACCACATCTTTTCCTACACCCTGAATTGTGCCTAAAACCCTTACTTGCTACCAAAATCATTTTCATGTTTTCACCCCTTGACGCATAGGCCAATTTTGCAGCCACTAGCATTGCCGTTGTCGTTGTTGTCGGTGCTGAAAAATCCATCGTAAATTTTGATCATCCACAGTGCCTATGGACATTATTGGCATCATGAATTGTCACCTCCTATGGTGCACCATAGACATTGTTAATGTTGAGAATCGTTGCCCTATTTGATCCATTACAAACACTATTGGGATTGGGAATTATCACCCCCTCTAGTGCATCATAGACATCATCGATGCTAAGAATCATTGCCCCCTCTAGTGCACCGTTGACTCTAAGAATTGTCATACCCTTTGGCACAATGCAAATACAATTAGTGTTGAGAATCATCATCCCCTCTAGTGCACTATAGACACCATCAACACTAAGAATCATTGCTTCCTCTAGTGCACTATGGTCATTGTTGGTGTTGGGAATCATTGTTCCCTTCAATGCACCAGTGATACTACTAGTGTCGAGAATCTTCATCCTCTTTGGTGTACCATGGACACTACTAGCACCCAGAATCATCATCCCCTCTAATGCATCGTGGACACCATTGACACTTGGAATCATTGCCCCCTTCTATGTACTATATACATTACAAGTGCTAGAAATCATTGTCCCATTTGGTGCACTATGTTGGCACAAGCCCACCTAGACCATGTAGGCCCTAGCAAGGACCACACAGGCCCACCTAAGTCAAGAAAGCCTTGTTAAGAGCTAGAAAAATCTTTCTTGGGCTATGCAAGCCTTGGAAAAATGCTGCACAAGCCAACTATGATTGCCACACCTTCTTAATCTCTATCCATCATTTCCACCACTCTACTTACATGCCCCTTCTTATTGCTCCTCTGTCCTTGCGGCTACTACCATTTTCCTTGCCCCTACCCCTAGTGATAGAAATTTTTTTTGTCAATTGATGAAGAATTCAAATATTTCATCAATTAGAAAGAAAAACGTTAGTTTAAAATTGGGAATGTAAAAAAATATTTTCAAAAAGGGAATTTAATCTAGTGGTAATTAATAAGATAAAAAGTTTCATAATTAAGCATGCTTGTTTTGGAGTGGTACTAGGATGGGTGACCTCTTAGGAAGTCTCATTTTTTGTGCCAAAGGTTTTAGACCTTAGAAGCCATTATTTTTGATTTTGGAATCCTTTTTAAGCAAATTAATGATTGTTTCATATAGATTTCAATATTCCAAACACAATGGTGAAGTTAGATCTACCCCATGGAATCCTAAACATTAGTTTTCATCCCTTGTCCAACATAGTGCCTTAAGACCCTATTAAACCCCAAAGNCCTTGTCCAACATAGTGCCTTAAGACCCTATTAAACCCCAAAGATTCATTCAATTTTTAATAAGTATCTTTGTCAAAGGCATGCATTTCAATTGATTTTATATTGTTAATTAGTGTTTAATTAATACTTATTGTATTTTAGATTAGTGGTGAGTATTAGTTTATTTTAATTAATATGATATATTATTATATATTAATGTGATTATAATTATAATTATATTATATGTAATTATCTATATATATTACATAAACTATATAAAGTATATAAATATTATATGAGGAATTAGGGCAATGTTAGCATCCTTTGGCTTGTCAAGCTTCTAGCACTCCTACTACCATTAAACCAAGTACAGAAGTAGGGCTAGCTCCTACATCCATTGCTGTAGTTGATACATGATTAGAGGAGGCTTCAACTTCTGCATCTATAGTTGTTATCGATGAAGCATGTCAATGATCCCAACGATCCAGTCATAGCTCTCAACTACAACTATGTTCTGCATGCTTGCTATTACCTGCAAAACTTAGAGGCATAGATGCCATGAGAAATTTTTATATCATCAGGAACCAATGTCTGAGCAGAGCTTCCTAGTTGCTACCTAAAGTTAAAGTTGAAGGCATGCTGCCATTGATAATAATACCAAAAAATGGTTTGTGTTGATGTAGATGATTGACACCCTACCATTGGATTCCATCAAATCTGTTGAGTTATCCCGGCTGATGTAAACCTCATCTATGAAATTGGATGTTTTCTTTGTTATTGCTTGTTCAGTTGCTTCTTCTATGAGGACTGTTGCTAATTTTAGGTCATCTACATAGGCAAAGACATGGCAAGCACAATTGGTGCCCAAAAATGAGGCAACATTTAGCATGATTGAAGGCATAGGTTGTAGCAAAGTCATTATCATTGCTGTTGTGATGGGTGCTTCTAGCTCTACCTCTGGCATTCACTAGCAATGATGTTGTGCTCACACTCATGTACTAGGAATTTCCAAGAGGCCCTACATGGGGATCCATCAATGTTCACAAAGTCCCCACGGATGACCAACCATTGACAACATCATTGCTATGTGTGGACTAGTTCATTAGTGATACATGAAACAAGGAAGATGTGAAATATTCTTATATGCTACTACTATTGCTGATAATATTATTCATACATGCATAGGGACTAATTAGAGAGAGAGAGAAAATAATTGAACTATTAACTTTATTGGTACAGTAACACTAGTAGTGAGTTTAAATAAGATTGAGTGGAATAACAAAGATGATGAAGTTCTCCAAGTAGTTTGAGGAACAGATGGTTCCCAGAATGGAAGGAAGAGTTCCTAGATTATCGAATGTTGAAGAAACATATCAAAATTATTCAACTTCTCATTCATTAGCAACAAGAACAATAGTTGCAGCTATAGCATGAGTAGGAGTTCCATGGTCATAGGCACACAATGTTGAGTTCACTTGGGAAGCTATGCTAGCACTACTTTCTACATAGAACTCACCAACCTGACATTATTTAGGATTGTTAGCACAACACAGAAAAATAGCTTCATGGTCTTGTTCCCCACCACATCTTTGGAGGCAAGTTTTCCTACAATAGCCATCCTCACAATCTTAGTAACAAATAGGTAGGTAGCATAGGTAACCATCACCAACATCTCCTATAGCCATGCCATAGAAATGACAACTCTAATTATAGGCCAATCATGGTGGATCAAGATATCATAGGATTTGATGATGGTGGTTACAAAGGTGGTAGCAATGGTTAATAGATTTTGAAATTTGCTATGTATGGTCATTACAGCGGCCACGAGGGAACCCTACTTTTTCCTTGGTAGAAGTTGTGGAAAATGATAGCGATGTTTTTGGGCTATTGTACCAAAAATGATAGATCATATCTGTAAAAATAATCTTACCTATTATTATAATGTTTATTTTTATAACATTGAAAAAGTATAAAATGGGGACATTCCACATTGTTGGGGGAATGGTTCTTTTTTTTTTGGTTTTATGTTTTATGAAGAAACAGAGAGAGGATACTATTGAGAGAACCACAAAAGATTAGAATTTTTGTTTTTCCACAAAATTTTGAAGGAAGAGTGTAGATTCTTTATAGTAATTAATAGCCAACAATGTTTTAAAGTTGTGAAGTTGTTGCATTGTGGAGACAACAAAGAAGGGTCACAAATTAGGTGATGTATCCTTTGTAATATTTCTTATTTCTGATAAGTTTATTTAAATTTAATTTGGTTTAATTGGTTGTATTCATCTTTGAACTTAATGTTAGAAGTTAAGATGAAATATTGTTGATTTTACTTATGGGTGATAGCCCTAATGTGGTTTTTTCAATTAAATTTAGATCTAATCATTTGTTTTAAGTCTTGATGATTTTTTTTTTGATTTTTGAACTGTTCCTCCATAGTATATAACTTGTGGGTTAGTCATAAGATGAGCTGACAATCTCTACAATGAAGGAAAGAAAAATTTTAGAAGTATCTAGCACCGAATTTTGCTTGGCTCATCAATTTTGGCACCATTTCTAGGGCGGCCAATAAAGTTAATCATCATCAAGGGTTTTGTATGTGTTCATTTCATTTTCTAATTCATACTTTAGGTACATTTTATTTTATTTTATTTTATGTTTCTTTCATTTAAGTAATTTGAGAAATGATTTCTTTTACTTGTTTTTCTTACATTAAAAAAATCCAAAAATAAGGAAAAATCTTAGAAATTAGTTCCTCTTATCATACAACTAGTTAAAACTATTTAAAAGGTTGCAATTAAAGCCATGCTTATAGGAGTTATTAAATCAATTTGTAAATTCTTAGGAATGGTAGCCCATGAATGTGCTAATGAAGAGTGTTCTTGTTAAATGAAACCAACAAAGCAACCAAAGAAACCAATACTAATTCAACCTTCTAGGAGCACTCTTAGTCTTTACAGATGTACAAAAGTTAATTAAAAACAAAACCAAGTGGAACCAATACAATCAAGTTTTGATTTTTCTGTATCTATTAATACTCTATTTGATATTTCAACTACTACAATATCAACCATGAGTTCAACTACATGAGAAAGATTTCAAAATACTACCCCAATATCAACTTATGTAACCACAATTGGAGGAACTACCTAACCAATAAGTACTTTGAATTTACAAACTTCTCCACCAGTCTCTATTTCTATACCAAATCTTATAGTAACTCCAATAGTAATATCCACTTACACGATGGGATCATCTTCACATCATACATCCCCCCAATTTTCCTTAGGTTCCATACCATTCTCCCTTGGGAGTTTGAGTTCCAATGTTCCAATTGGCCAACCTTACCCAAGACAAACCCTTGGAGAGTTACTAAATCAAATAACATTCATCATACCTCAAGGCCTATTGGTTTTTCCAAAAGGAAGAGATGCAGAGGTTTAAAATGCTACATCCCATCTAAAGACATTAGGTATGATCATATGCTTATGATTTATACATTACATGTGGAGACTCAGTGGGTTGTTAGGGATGAGTTCCTAAGGAGCAATTGAATGTACAACACTTGCAAATGGTCTTACAGACTTTGAGGGGGTACCAACTATATGCTTAGCCATCCAAGTGCTCATTTTGACAATCAAAGATTTAGTTCTTGGGACATGTGATGTTAGAAGCTTGTATCTCTGTGGATCTTGGAAAGATTGTAGTCATTTGTGATTGGCCTATGCTGTAATCAGTAGTGAAGGTACGAAGCTATGATGATGATGTTTATGTATTTTTGTATTTTAGTAGAGTAGTGCATATTTTGATTTATGTAGAGACATGAAGTTTTATAAATTGAAATGTACATTTAGTTTTTGTTGTGGTATGAAATCTCTATGCAGTTCAACCTTCCTTAATATCATGTATTTTGCACATCATTGGTTTTTAGTTATCATGCTTCCGTTATAAGATTACTTGATCCTAGGCATTACCCTACCCTAGCTAGGGTGGGGTGTTACATAAATATTCATTTATTACCTATTTTTAAGGGGAAAAATGATGAGGATCCGATTACCCACATAAGAGAATTTGAAACAACATTAGCTATGTTAGCACCTCAAAGTGGGGACAAAACTAAGATGATTGCCTTTAAATCAACCTTAAAGGATAAAGCTAATTTTTGGCTACAATCCCTTAGAACACAAATTAGTTTATGGGATGAGTTTAAGAATGATTTCCTACAAAGATTTCTTTCTAATGATAGGATGTACTCATTAAGAAAACAAATAATGAGTTTTATGCAACATGAGGATGAAGACTATGAGAGAACTTTTGATAGATTTAAAGAATTGTGCTTAAAGAATCCAAACCATGGATTCCTAGCCCATCAATTAATTCAAATCATTATATAAGGCTTATTATCTTATTGTAGGCAAGATGTTGACTTTCCATGTGGAGGAAATATTTTAAATGTGACACTAGAAGATGATTGGAGAATTATAGATTCATTAGTAGACCAAAGTAAACATTGGTCAAAACCTAACATTATGCAAGGCATGACCCAACAAATAGAACAATTAAAGAAATAAGCTTATGTAATTCAAAGTAAAATATGCAACATTTTTGGTAGCCCCCGACATGACAAAATAAATTGTCTAGCCTTGTTATATTATCAAGAGGAAATGCAAGAGTCAATGAAGGATTTTCAATAGTATAAGAGCCAATCAACAATGAACTTTCTTCAATGACCATGTTACCCACAACAATGTCCTCCAAATAATTTTAGGCCATTCAAAAATCCAACTAATGAACACTTGGATAAACTCATCCAAAGCCTTACTTTTTTCATAGAAGAAAGTAGACATTTCATGAGTGAGACTAGGAGAAGATTTCAAGACTTCACTAAAGTTGAGTTACCATCCCAACCTAAACCCAATCCTAGATCTCAAAGAAAGGGAAAAGAGCAATTACATTCCATTACTACAAGGAGTGGAAAAATAGTTGAACCTAAATCCAAAAAGAAGGTGAGATTTCAAGAGGTAGGGACACAAGAAGAAATTCATCCACAAATACTAAATGAGGAAGATCAACCAAATAGGAAAACACAAAAACTATTATTCTCTAGACAACTAGTTTTACCTCCTTTTCCTAAATGATTACAAGAGGATCACAACAACAGCCTATATCTAAAAAATGTTTAGTGAATTGTATTTACATATTCCTTTCAAACAAACAGTAAAAGACACACTTATTTATGCTAAATACTTAAGAGAATTATTTACTAGGAAAATAAAGGAAAAAATCCCTAATCAGATTTATTTGGTTGATAATATTTCTCAAGTTATACACAGGCATGAGATTCCAAAATATTAGGATCCATAAGTCCCTACCATTCCAATAAAAATAAATGGCCAAGTAATCAAAAATGCCCTATTGGATTTAGGAGCTAGCATTAATATCATGCCTCTTGAAATATCAAGGATGCTTGATATTAAGGTTTCATAGGAGTAAACATGACAATATCATTGGCTGATGGATCAAATGTTAAATCCAAAGGAATGGTAGAGGACTTGATAATTAAGATAGAAGAAGAAAAATACCCAATTGACTTTGTTGTTTTGGAAGTAAAAGATCCTAATTTTTGTCTATTATATTAGGTAGACCTTGGTTAGCAATAGCTAATACGATAATTAATTATACATTTGGACAACTTCAACTCTCCTTTGTAAATCTTACTTTTACACTAAACATATTTGATAAGGTAAAGGGAGATCATTTGAATGTAGACTTGAAGAAAGCAAGAATGCTCTACACTCTACCCACCTTAACAATGGCACAAGATAGGGAAATGTTAGTGTTGAATAATTTTGAGGAAGGACCTTTAGACCCCTCAACTAAAGACCAACAAGATTTCCTTGACCAAAATTTGAATTTGGGCTTAGCGAATATTGGAGAAATAATTCAACCATTAAATAAAGATTCCTTAGATCTTAGAGAACTACCTAGTATAGTTAAGTATATCTTCCTAAATCAAAATAAACCAATAATAATAAATTTCCAACTTACTAATGAGCAAGAAAGAAAATTATTAGAAGTTTTGCATAGAAATTTTGAGGCATTTGCATGGAGTTATGAGGACCTTCACTAAGGAATCTCACCCAACATTTGCCAACATCATATCTATCTAAAGGAAAATGTAAAACTAGTATGAATTACCCCAAGATGAATTAATCTAACCTTAAAAAAATTGTTAAGAATGAAATTTCAAAAATTTGAAAAGAGGGGATTATTTATTCAATAGCTGATATTTAATGGGTAAGCCCCATTACTATAGTTCCAAAAAAGGGTGGAAAATGAAGAGTTTGTGTGGATTATAGAGAGTTAAACCAAAATATAAAGAAAGACCATTTTTCGTTATCATATATAGATCAAATTCTAGAAAAGCTAGAAGGACATGAATATTATTATTTTTGGATGGATTTAGTGGATATAATCAAGCAGCCATTGCCATTGAATACCAACATAAAACAACCTTTACGTGTCCTTAAGGAACTTTTGCTTACAAATGAATGCCTTTTGGCTTTTGTAATGCACTAGCCACTTTTCAAAGAGCCATGATCTCTATATTTTCTGATATCATAGAAGATTATGTTGAAGTTTTTATGAGTGATATTCTAGTCTATGAAAATACTTATGATGAAACTTTGTAACATCTCAAACAAGTATTAGATAGATGTATTGACAAAAAATTAAAATTAAGTTGGGAAAAGAGTTACTTGATGGTTACAAGTGGCACAGTTTTAGGACATGTTATTTCTAAAGATGGGATAAGGTTGGATGATGAAAAAGTAAGAGTAATATCTACACTTCTAGCTCTAAATAATTTAAAGAATCTTCAATATTTTCTAGGACATGTTGGGTATTATAGAAGGTTTATCAAATAATTTTCAAAAATTGCTAAACCATTATACATGTTAGAAAAAGATGTTTCATTTGTTTGGAGAAATGACTGTCAAGAAGCATTCTTGAAATTGAAAAAAATGAGTAACTACAACCCCTATATTAAATGCATCTAATTGGGATTATCTCTTTGATTTAAAATGTGACACTAGTGACACAACAGCAGGGGTAGTTTTAGGACAATACATTGATCATAAACCATAAGTGATGTATTATGTATCCAAAAGTTTAGACTAAGCGCAATAAAATTATACAACTATAGAAAAAGAATTATTAGCTATTGTATATGCTCTAAATAAATTTAAAAGTTATTTAATAGGATATAAAACTAGAGTATATACTAATTATTCAGTCATTAAATTCTTAGCTATAGAAAAATAGAAAATGCAAGAATAATGAGATGGTGCTTATTACTCTAAGAATTTGACCTAGATATTTTAGATAAAAGAGGTAGGGAAAATGTAGTAGTAGATAATCTTTCAAGGCTAGAAACTATCAATTAGAATCAAATTCAAGGAGTATTTCATGATAAATTACCTAATGAACAACATTTTTCTACAAGAAATGATCCTTGGTTTGCTAATATGTCTAACTATCTAGCCACTATGAAAACACCTAACAATTGGACTAAGGAAGAAAAGAAATCTTTCTTACACACCATATCTAGGTACATTTGAAGTAGTCAATATCTCTATCGAATTTATAGGGATAATATAGTAAGGAGATATGTGGCTAAGAATGAACAAGAAACTTTACAAATGTGCCATGATGATTTAGGGGGTAACCACTTTTATAGCAAATGTACTACTATCAAAGTTTATCAAAGTGGATTTTATTGGCCCTTAATTTTTAAAGATGCACATTAATATGTGTAGGAGTGTGATAAATGTCAACGAATTGAAGCCATAAGAAAAAGACATGAAATGCCCTTAAAATCAATTTTAATAACAAAATTGTTTGATGTGTGGGGTATAGACTTTTTAGGACCATTTCCACCATCTAATGGGTGTTAATACATTTTGGTTTGTATCGACCATGTTACCAAATCGGTAGAATCAAAAGCCACCCCAACAAATGATGTTAAGGTAGTGTTGATACATAAATTATGCATGTACCAATACAAAAAAAAAAGGAAAAACTTGTTTAAGGAAACTATCATCCTAGGGTGCCTCTTGTATGGATATGGAAAACTAGGAATAGTCTTAGTTGAAGAGGGTCATGTGACATTTTGAAAACTATAAACTAAAAAAAGGAAATTCAATTGGAATGCATTATAATTTAAAATAAGTGACTATTTGAAATAATAGGGAATAACAAAATTAAAGTTTTTCCTGGTCCTACTGCTATTGAATATTCATGTCGCCGGTCCATTATGGATGTTGTTGTAGCCAACATTGCTTGTAGTTGCTGGATCCCATGTCGCCACTTGGTGCACATGCTTGTTGTTGTCTATTGTTGCAACATCGTAGGAAGAGAGAGAGAGAGAGATCTATCCTTGCTACTCACAGCTATCATCACATGGCTAAGAGAGCAAGAAAGGAAAAACTACTATGGATGAGAAAGGATCAGAGACCATGCCATCAACAGTTTGCTATCATATGCTGCCTCATGTCTACCAATAAAGAATAAAACAAAACTATAGAACCCATCATCACTGTTGGTGTAGCTACCACCACTACTCTCGTGCTTGTCAGTGGCATAGAGATAGAAATCTATTCATACCGTTTGTTGGCTATCTATGGTTCATGTGTGGTTAGGGCTACCACTTGCCACCTGTCACCATGTGCACCTAACAGTCTACTATCATCAACATAGTGTATCTACCACTATTGACATAACTTTTTTGGAGAGGAGAGGTTGCCATGCACTGTAGTCCATCACATGCCTCACTAACAATTGGATGAATTGAGATCTAATCCTACTCCTACCAGCATGTCAGTGGGCCTTCCAACTTTTGCTTGAGCCAAGGAGATACAAAGAGAGAAGGAGGCTATCCAATGGGTGTTTCCTACCATCACCAACACTGCGACTACTCATAAAAATGGAGGCTCCAACCTAAGACATTGGGGAGGCCCAAGCTTACTACTATTGTGGATGCTTATGTTGTGCCTAACTACCTTTGCTAGTGAGGGAGAGCCTCAAACACCCCTAGCACATAGAGACTACTATCAAAGAAAATGAAACCACTACCTATTGGATTCCTAGCTACTCTAGGATCCAATGATATCTCTGAACACCTATTGACTTTTTTTTTATAGCCACTGGTAGGAAACCATGTCAATTACAACCCACTACTTGCGTAATGCCTGCTACAATTGCTGCCATGAATGTCCACATTCTGTGTAACCATTGCCACCACTAGTGTAATTGCCACCACCAATATGAAATGCCTAGCACCATACATAACTTCCCATATCCACCACATCTCTGCCAATTTCTAGTTCCAGCATTTCAACAACATTTGTTAGTGTTTCTTCTAGTATCACTATGAGCAACATTAATATTAAATACTTGTACTTGCATTTATATTCAAATATAGAAGTAAAAAAAATCATGAAATCAACGATGGATGAAAAATTTAATGGCTTGCCTACCTATATTTTTTGGATAGGATTCAATCCTTGGCAAATCCAATAATTGGAATTCTAAGTGTTTCATATGTATCTTTTCAAGATGGCCATGAATGTCTTCTAATTGCTATTTTTTGGAGAATGCTTTCAACAATCTATTTATTATGTATAGGTAGATGGTCAAAAATTATAATAGCTAAATGCTATTTGATATCTTACAAAATATCATTAGATTATTGATCTCACCCACTTGTGCCACCACAAAGATGTTGGTGGTGAAGCCTAATTTGATGCTTGGGTGGAGCATTATTAATAAATTATTGATGGCTGAATCATTGGCTAAATTATTCATTTTTATACATTGGGTGATTTATGTGTGTGATTGAGAAATCCCACAAAGGTTTTAAACATGAAAACTTATTGGTACACTATTTTTGAAGATTGATACTATTTATTATGGTCCCATGCCTAGCATGGGTGAAGTTGACATCAACACTTAGGCCACAAACTTTTAATTGCATGTAGGTGCAAGGATAAAAAACTATAAAAATTTTAATATGATGCAACAAATAGAGAATAAAAGACCTCATAAAACACAAACAAATTAAAAATTGAAAGCAAACTACACTGATCTAAACATGATTAAAATAACCATATAATCAAAAGAGAACTAGACATGGGCCATTCTTACCACACCATATTATTTAATTAAAATCTAAATATATAATTTTATTATTTTAACTACATAGATATATATATATAATTAAAATATATAGCTAAGATCTCATTCCCAATCCTCTCACAATGTAAAAGTAAAAAGGCATGTGGACTACTTTAAGAACAAGACCTATACTAAACTTAATGAAGAGGATAGGCTCAAGTTGGATCATAGCTAGCCACAACATTTGGATTTTTCCTTGGAATGTTTTTTTGAATTTTGGGGAAATAAGTTCAAAAGGAAAAATGGAGGTTAGGGTGAGGATTGCTATCAAACCCCATTACACTTAAGAACTTATTACACTGCCAATGAACATGGTCCTCATTCTTTTTTTTTTTAAGGAAACTTTGCTCATAATGTACTTCATTCTTAAGGTAGGAATTTCAACATGAGTTTAGCCAATTGGTTGCACTACCAATGAACACAGTACTTTTGAAACTTTTCCCATGGCGTAGTTCAACCCTTGTGTATGTGCCTTTGATTATAATTTAATGACATCATAGTAGGTCTCTTGGGTGGCTAAGGGTTCTCAAGTGGAGATGAATGCACTTCACCCTATTGATCACAGGGTAGCCATGGATCATCACACTTGAGGGATGGGGGTTAGAAGAGGAAAAATGGAGTTTTCCAAGGTCACCTAGTGATTATGGCTAATCATTCTTCAACATTACATGTCCTACACTCACATGATCATGATGGTTACATGATATGTTAGCATAAATTTCATGCTCCATAATCCAACATAACAAATAAAACTAAAACCTTGAAATTGACTTGGAAGGATCAAAGCATTATTGAAATATATAATATAAAGGAAACTTCATGCAATAGAAATAAGAAATATTATATAAAACATTACTAACATTATTTTTGAATGGTGCTCTAATGATCCAATGCCTAGTAACTCAAAAGACCAAAATGATTATTAACATCATATGAAAAACAAAATCAAAAAAATATGCTAAGAAAGAAATGATGGAAATGTAAAGAAAATATGTAAATGCAATTATATAGAAATGAAATACATGGTAAAGGGGAAGAAAACATGCAACTAAGAATCTACTAGGTGTCCATGTGGGGCATCTAAGTAGAAATGCTTCAAATGAAATGCATTAAAATTCCTATGTAGCCTATGTCCTTTATTAGCAATTTTGTATACATCGGGGCCAATGACGTATGCAATTCGGAGTGGACTAGATCACATAGAAGAAAACTTAGTTTGAGGGCCAGTCTGACTAGATGCTCTATCCCTCTTAAGGACTAGGTTACCTACTTGAAATACTTTAGCTACATATTTCTTATCAAATCATTTTTTGACAATTTGTTGTTGACTACATAGACTTTTTATTGCTTTAACCATTTTAAGCTCTAGATTCCGACTATCACATGTACATGATATTAGATGCTTGTTAGCTAGTAAATAGTCCAAGAAGAACTGATATGTTGGAAACTACAAATTAATTAGCAATATTGGTTCTTGTCTGTACACTAAATTGTATGGTGTAGTCTTGATTGATTCTTTATAACAAACCTTATCTACCCAAACTACCCATTTAGTTGTTCGTGCCAAGTTCATGGGTTTTGGGCTATCATTTTCTTAATTCCATCTAATATGATTTTGTTGGAGGACTCAAGCAAACCATTACCCTATGAATAATATTTGGTTACCACCTTGATAATGACATTATGTTCTCTAGCCCAATTTGTAAACTTTATGGAGATGAAGGCGGGTCCGTTGTTGACTACTAAAGCATAAGGATACCCATACCTCAAGATTATATCATTTTCTAAGAAGCAAATGACCTCACAAGATGATGTAGTTTTAGTTGCTTTCCCTTCTAACCAATGTGCGTAATAATCAATGGATATTAAGATAAACTCATGTAGGATAGTAGACAAAGGATTGATCACTTTGATAAAATCCAAAGTCCATTGTGCAAATGGTCTAGTTTCTATTATGGACTACAAAGGGGTTGAACTCTTGGGGGTCTTTACCCTTATATATTTGTCATTGAACACAAGTTCTAACCAAGTTGTGAGCATCATTTATCATAGTAGGCCAACAATAACTAGCCCTCACAATTTTATGAACTAACAAGTAGTATCCTATATGTCCTTCGTTGTGAAGCTGTTTCAGATCATTGTTAGCCTATTCTTGGTCCAAGCACTTAAGTTATATCCCTTGGAAGTTCTTTCTGAATAGTTCACCACTTATTAGAGTGAATTTTGAACATTTTGATATTAAAAGCTTTCTCTTATATCTAGGTAAATTTGAAGGACAATGATGGAAGGTTAAATAAAATTTGATATCACCATTCCATGGATCATACAATTGATTGGGAGCTAATGCAATGTCATTTTTCTTATCAATGGATAATATGTGAAGAGGAATTGATTCTTTATCTTTGGATGCATTGCAACTTTATGAAGTTAAGCCTTTGGTAATTAGCTTGGCACGGCTAGTCCCTCTAACTAACTTGGCTACCTTCCATTGAATATCATATTCTTGCAACTTCATAACCCATTTAGTGCATTTTTCCCTAGGATCTTGTAATTTAGCTAAAGCAATGGTGGCTAGGTTGGGGAAAATGACATAAATCTTTGCATTCAATAGGTAATATCAAAATCTCTTTAAGGCTCTTATTAAAACATAAAATTACTTCTCTATAGTTGAGTATTTTAATTCTACATTCTTTGAAGGTGTAGACATGAAAGCTATGGATCTTTCACCTTGATCGACTACATCTTGGGTCAAGATAGTAGCGGTAGTCACGTTGCTAGAAAAAGCATATAAGTGGAAGTCATTTTCATACCCAGGAGAAGCCAACATAAGGGCATCTATAATGGCCTCTTTGGTAGCAAGGAAAGCATTCTTTCTTTCATCTATCAAGTGCATATTACTATCTTTTTTAAGCATCTCATTCAATGGTCTAACTAATTCAACATAGATAGGGATAAATTATCTAAAAAAGTTGATTTTCCTATAGAATGCCCTTAGATTAGTCTTGGACAAAGGGTAAGGTACTTCTAAAATTGTGTTCACCCACTTGGGATCAATTTAAATCCCCTCCTTAGTTGCTATATGACCCAGGAATTTACCACTTTGAACTCCAAAGATGAATTTCTTTGTGTTTAGGGTAATACTGAGTCATCTACATCTTATAAAAATGTTCCTAAGGTTTCCAAGATGCATACCTCAATATTTTGAGAAAATGGTTAGGTCATCTAGATAGATAATAATGCACTTTCTAATCATCCCCTCAAAAGTTTTGTCGATAGCTCTTTGAAAGGTAGAGCTAGCCTTTATGAGGCCAAAGGGCATTTTAGTGAATTGAAAAGTTCCCCATTTTTTCTGAAAGCTATTTTGTATTGGTCTTTCTTATTCACTAAAATTTGATTATATCTTGAATACCCATCTAAAAAGGAATACATTTGAGCACAATTCATAATTTGCAATAGCTCCTCCATAAGGGGGAGTGGATAATTATCCTTAATGCAAGAAGTATTAAGGTTATGGAAATCAATACATAACCTTAATTCACTAGTACATTTCCTAATGGGCATTAAGTTTGATATCCAACTTGAGTGTCTCACTGGGTAAATAAACTTGAATTCTAGGAGCCTATTGATTTCTAATTTCATGAGGGCTTTAATTTTCTAATTTATAGGTCTAAGATTTTTCTTGAATGGATTTTTTTCTGGCCTAAGGGGAATTGTATGTGTCATCACTAATGGATTGAAAGTTTTAAGGTCTTCATAAGTCCAAGCTAGAACATCATTAAACTCATGTGGTAATTTGACTAGGATTTGTATTTCATTTAAATGTAAGAAAAATTCTATTTTAATAGGATATTATCTTCATTTCTTTTAAATCTGAATTGTTTTAGTCTTAGCTAATGTTTCCTAATAGTATTTTTGGACAATTCTATGGTCTTGGTGTGCAAGTCATCAAATAATTCTTTCCTATATGCTACTTTAGGAGATATTTTGTTTAAAAATACATCCTTTGATATATCTCCTTGATCACTAAATTTTCCTTTAGAAAATAGAAATTTACAAATGTGGTCATTGTCATCTGTGACATCTGAAAACATTGGTGGTTGGAACACTAAGAGGTCCACAAGTGTACAACCTAACTCTACATCTATGTAAGGGCCGTGCTAGGTGAAATGGAAACAAGGTGCCTTGAATGGTCTAGTTGATTAGATAGGGACTTACATGGTGTAATAATAACTATTTGTAAAAAAGAAATTTAGTGAGCCTCGTGCAGGAGTCAAGATAATGATCAAGAACAGAATGTAACACGAATATGTAAATGCGTATTGATAGTAGAAGAAAGTGCAAAACTAATGCTAAAAAATTTGAAAAAAATGTTGAGAATATAGAACTAGAGTTCAAGGGTGGAGAAATGCACCACCTGAAGATCGGGGTGCACAAATTTTAATTGAATAATGTTTAAAGTTGATACGCAGTGTTAGATAGGCACAATGGAAGCGTAGCAGTGCAGTCATAGTCTGTAGGATGTCACAAACATAGTGCTAGTAGCTATGAAGGAGGTTGAACCTATTAGGTTAGTAGTCATCATGCTATGAAGGTGCAAGAAAAAAAATCATGGTACTTGCCAAGATGTCAAGCTCAGGTGCTTAGGTGCAAGAGTGATGAAGATGCTAAGAGTGCTCTAATGCTTGATGCTTAAAATGAGTTTTCTGACCCACCCTTAGAATGCTAATTATTGAGGTATTTATAGGGCTAGGGTTGACGTGAGATGTGGATTGAATGCCACATGGCCTAGGTCCCACCTAGCATGGGCATGAACAAGTCATGCTGATATGTTATGCTCAAAATGTCAAGCTCTAACTGTTAAGCTCAAAGTGTTACACTCTATAGGATAGGAATGGGAACTTAGAAACTGCCAAACTATGGCCACACCACCTAGACTACATGTGTTGGAGTTTAAAGGATTGCCATGTACCTACAAAAAATGCCAAAACAAATGCAACTTGAAGTCTATGCTCCAGGACTACGTCTTCCCCCTCTTCTAAGTATGGTCAAGCATAGGGACAATTTTGGATATCAATGGGAGCGGGGGTGCAAAAGCAAAGTAGACTATTGATCTTGGCCATCGGAGGGACATCAGAGCTGAAATGAAGGTTGATAAAAATTCTAGGAGCTTATGGAGGTATTTGGAGGCATTTTCCATGTCTCACACTATCTACGTTGCATAGTGTGATGGAGCGTAGCGTGAACACTTAGAAAAATTTTACAAATTTTAACTTGCCATGCTATCTACATTGTGTTGCATAGAAAAGCGTAGCATAAGTACTTTGATGAATTTTTCCAAAAATTGCAATGTTTCTTCATGGCACACTGACCACACTCTGGGGTGTAGTAAGACAGGCAACCTTGGAAGTCAAAAAATTGCCAAATGCATCTTCCATGTCTAGATAGCTTGATAGATCTTTGTTTAATACCTAGAAAAATTTGTCCCTAAAACCTATGTCAAGTTGGCTACACTGTGTAGCATAGTAGAGTGTGAGAAGTCCAAAAGATAGAAAATTTGCCAAACTATTTTTTCCATGCTGAGCACCTTTAAAAACCGCTAGCTTGATACTTGGGTGAATTGGCAACTAGGACATGTATCAAGCTGGGCAAGCTAGAGAGCATAGTGAGCTTGATAGTTTAGGAGATAGAAAATTTTCCAAACTATTTGGTTCATCCCAAGTGATCCTTGACCACTTTTGGCTTGACATTTGTGTAGAGTAGTCATGGAAATGTGTGCTATACTAATTGTGCTATGGAGCGTAGTAGGCAAACTTAGAAAAATTTTGCAAAAATTAAGACTTCAAGTGTGCTATGCTATCTACACTGCACAGCATGATAGCAGACTTAGAAAAATTTTGCCTAGATTTTGACACTTAGAAAAATCTTCCATTAAACTATAAGAACCCAAAATTGGTGGTGTTTTATTAGCTCCTCTTTGTTGACATTTGGAGGATTGACTTGAGAGGTGTTGAAAAAGAATACAAAACACCACAATGAACATGACACCAACACCATCCGTCAGTGCTTGCTTGGACAATGCTTCATTGTGCTTTAGAGTGCTAAGGCAGTGAGGTATAATAGGGAGTAGTTTAGAAGGATGGGTCAAGGGATGATGGATGGAAAGGACCACTGTGGGATGCAATGTTAGGATGGCTTATCACCAAAGCATGATCCCTCATTGAAGTGCTTGTGAGGGATTCAGCATGTGGAGGTGTCCTACCCTTTGGATTTCGACCTCTCATTGAAGTACTTGTGAGATGGTCGATCCAGGGCCAGACCAGTTATGACACGACAGCTGTGCCATTTGAATTGGTCAATTGGCTTGTTCCATTTTATTTTCTTCTTTGTCTTCTTATTCTCTTTTTTATATATTTTCCTCTCTTTTTTGTTTATTTTATTTTTTCTATGTTTTCAGGTGAATTGTGTGCCAACATTTGCTTAGAGGCAACTACATCGCATTTTTTGGATAGGTGTTTCCTCCCTAGGATGAGTTGTGTTACATCTGTCATGGGTTCAGTAGCTAACTACAGGAAAGGGTTTCATGTGCATTGTGGAATCTTTCAAGGGATGTGGGAGATTGTAAGATCAAGAGGCAGAGGTTAGTTTGGCTAAGAGAATAGTAGGGATGTGCAGTCTTAAGTAATTAGGCAAGCCAAATTGGATACATTAGAACAATGGAGTGCCTTGCCACCATGATGGAATGCACCTTTGAAAAATGCCACCTAGGCTTCATCTTACAAATGCAACATAGAAAAAATAAGAAAAACAACAACCAGGTGAGGTGAGGGCGAAGTCCTATTTGCATGGTCATTATGAGGGCTATGAATAGTATGTCAGTTGCATCTGAAGTAGGAAGGCCAGTGCAAGTGTTGATGGTGGTAGGCTAGAAAGCTCCAATATCCACATAAGAAGTGAGCACTCAAGTGGCTAGAAGAAATGGTGATGCAAGTGCTCAAAAGTTGTCACCAAAGGCAGGAGCCAGGAAACCCAACAACATGGTGGAGAATCACATTGTTAGATGTTCTTCCAGGCCTAGGCGATGGTAAGGGCCAGAGGATGGTAGTGCTGTGGTTGGGCCATAGTACTACTGGAACTCTAGCAAGTGTTGTTGATAGTGAGAGATACAACTAGAAGGATTGTGGTGGTGACAGTAGTTGTAGAAGGTCAGCAAGATTCCAAACGACATCTCCAAAAGATCAGCAAGATGCTAGGGATGGTGACATTGCAAATGTCCTAGATGGTTTTTCCTTGATGATGTGAACTTCATTCTAGAACTGCAACATCCCACCCCATTCTACTTGAGAGGTGTGGGTAGGTGACCGAAGATGGAAGATTGAAAATATTCTCACTCACTTGTTTATGGAACTATGTATGTTGAACTATAGGTGTTGAATTGCGAACCTAGTTTTAGGTCTTGGTAGACTGCCTGTAGTGCTAGTTTAAGGTCCTAGTAGATCATGATCTCAGTTTAAGGTCTAGGTAGACCATGATATGCTAGTTTAAGGTCTGAGTAGACCACTATGCTAGTTTAATGTCGTAGTAGATGGTGGATGGGCAGTTTAAGATCATAGCGAATCATGTTGTGGGTGCTAGTTTAATGTCATAGCCCAAGGACGTTCTATGCTAGTTTAATGTCATAGCAGATGTTCTATGCTAGTTTAATGTCATAGAAAATGTTTTGTGCTAGTTTAATGTCATAGTAGACATTTTGTGCCAGTTTAACATCATAGTGGATGTTCTGTGCCAGTTTAACGTCATAGTGAATATTCTATTTATCTTTCTTATGTTGTCGATGTGATACTGCATGCCAGGTGTAGTATGGCTTTAGGTACAAGTGGTTAATAGGATTGGCAAACTCATTTTCATCTATATCAATGAACTTTAAGGCTCCATTGTTGTATGCCTTAATGACTAAGAAAGGCCCTTCCTAGTTGGTTGAGAATTTGTTTATGGGCTTGCGAATGACTTTGAGGATGAGGTCCCCTTTCTTGATTGGGCATTGATGCTAATTGTGGCGATGCTTTTGTCATTGCTTCTCTTGGTACCACTTAATGCAATCAAGTGTTTGCATGCATTCCTCCTCTATAGAGTTGAGGTCGATGGTTCTCAACTTATTATTCTAAACCTCATCAATGAAGCTCGAAAGGATCAAGCAAAGTGATGGAACTTGCAATTCAAGAGGCAACATTACTTCAAAGCTATACACAAAACTATATGGTGTCTTAGCTATCATAATTCTACATGTTGTGTGGTAGGCCCATAGTGTGTAGACTAGTTTCTTGTGCCATTGTTTCTTGCTATTGTTAAGCATCCTCTTTAGGAGGTTGACGAAGACCTTGTTTATAGCCTCCACTTGACCGTTTGCCTATGGGAAGTATGGGGATGAGAAAGAGTGTTTGATGCCAAGGTTTTCACAGAAGGCTTTGGTTTTTGCACTGCTAAATTGTGGCTTGTTGTCTGTGACTATAGTCATGGGGAGACCAAACAGGGTCACTAAGTTGTCAAGAATGAATTTGCAAAATTGCTAGGATGTTGTCTTTCTAAGGGGAAAAGCTTCAACCCACTTTGTGAAATACTCAGTTGTAGTAATGATGAAGCTATGTCCTATAGAAGACTTAGGTGTTATAGGCCCTATGATGTTCAACCCCCAATATTGAAATGGTCATGTGATCTATGTAGTATGTAGTTCAGTAGGTCACACATGCATTAGGTTCCCATGCCATTGACACACATAACATGTCCTAACGTTGGAGATGTAATCATGCTCCATGTAAGGCCAATAATAGTCTGGACGCCTAATTTCTTTTGCCATTTCCCTAGGAGCTATATGACCCCCACATAGTCCTTTATGGACTTGGAAAATGATCTTTTGTGCTTCACTACTACTAACACAAGTTAACAGTATTCCATCATAGGATCTATGACATAAGATGTTGTCACCTATGCGGATGTACTATTGTGATCATTTTCATATTGTGTCCTTTTGGGTAGATGTTAAGTTTTGTGGGGACTCTCCTTGTTGGAGGTATGCCTTAAGATCATAATACCACTCTTGGGTGTGAGCTGTACTTATGAATGCGATGCTTGTTGTATATGTTATAGGTTCAGTGCAATCCATTATCAAAGTGGACAAAGTGGAAAACATATTTGGTGTTATGCTTAAGGCTAAAGTAGCTAGTGTGTCGGCTATGGCATTTTCATTGTGGAGGATATGTTGGACATCTATGGTTGCAAATTATTTAAGCAAGTGTTTTGCCAAATCATAGTAAGGTTGTAGATGTTCTGCCTTACAAGCGTACACATCTGTAACCTTGTTAATAACTAGCTGTGAATCACCTTGGACTGCTATGTTTTGGATTCCTAATTCTTAAACTATTAAGATGCCTCTAAGGAGACCTTTGTACTTCACCATGTTATTTGTACAAAGAAATGCAAAGTGGTATGTGAAGGGTTGGATCTCCTCGAAGGGGAATGTGATAATAGCATTGGTACTACCATCTTGAGTGGTTGAAGCATCATCAAAGTGTAAAATGACCTTGAAATTTGTAGGTACTTGGCTTATACTATTGACATGTTCATCTAGGAATTTTAGATCTATCGTTGCCTAATCATCTATGGGTGAAGCTATGAGTTGTACGATTATTGCTTGACCTTTTATGGATGCTTGCACTATGTAGTGCAGGTCAAACTCCATGGTTCTTTTCCTTACACCTTGCTATTCTACTACTTTCATATATGTTTTTTGTAATATCCCTAAGTACATTACTCTTGTAGATGACGTCAAATTGATTGTAGAAAAGGTAGTGTCTACTTTTTAAGTGCAAAGACTAAGGTGAGATAGTTTTTCTCCACATCATTATACTTTGCCTCGTGTGCTACTAGCACATGGATTAAGTAGTAAATAGGGACCTTGGAGCCATCATCTCACTCTTGACAAAGCAAGAAAGCAATGGATGTGTCTAAGGTTGCAAGGTAAATGGAGAAAGATTTATCTCTTTGTGTAGGATAAATTGTTGAAAGTTGAGCTAGCTTCCTTTTCAGATTATCAAATGCCTCTTGCCATTGATATATCCATTCAAAGTGGAACCCTTATTTAAGTAGATTTTGTAGTGGTTGTAACTTATCAATCAACCTTGCGATAAGCCTATGTATGGATTGTATCCTACCTTGTAATCCACGTAACTCTTTAAGGTTTGCTAGTAGTGCTAAGTTGGTAATACCCTTGACCTTATTGGGGTCTACACATATTCTTACTTCTGATACCACAAAGCCTAACATGTGACTAGTTTTGACACCTAAAACACACTTTTTGGGGTTAAGGCCATGTCTACAACAACGTTTGAGGACATGGTCCAAGTCATTCACGTGGTCATGAGCCATTTTGGACTTAACTACTATGTTGTCAACGTAGTCATTAAGTAATTCTAATAGATAGTTGCTAAAGATGTAAGTCATTACATGTTGATATGTTGATCTTGCATTCTTTAGTCCAAATAGCATCATTGTATAATAAAATATACCCTAGGGGGTCATGAAAGTAGTGGTAAGCTGGTACTCTAGCTTGATGCAAATTTGGTTATACCCCAAGAACCCATCCATGGAGGACAACAAGGCATGACTAGCCGTAGTATTGATGAGTTGGTCATCTTTAATGGTTTCCTTATTTAGGTTTCAGAAGTCTATACAAATGTGTATACTTCCATTTTTATTAGGGACAACTACAATGTTCAAAACCTAGTTTGCATAGTCAACTGCCTAGATGAAATCGACTTTGTAAAGCTTAGTGATCTCATCGTAGATGACCAACGCAACCTTAGGCTTGATTTTATGAGACTTTTATTTAACTGGTTTACCACATGGATGTAGGATAATGTTATGCTATATTATATGTGGGTCTAAGCCCAACATGTCCTCGTAAGACCATGCGAATGCCTTGACATTGTCACTAAGGACTTTAGAGATGCTTTGTTGGATTTGAGGCTCTAGCAAGGAACCAAGTTTCAATGTTTTTACCTCACCTTTGCATGCTATTATAGGGATTTCTATGAGGGGATCCTTGGTCACATCACCTGCTTCTAAGTCTAGAGCTCAGACTAGATGTTCTAGCCAATATAGTGATGTCTCTAGGGGTGCTATGTTGGTGTCATAAGTAAGAATTTTGAAGTCCAATTGTTTTGTGTTTATGCATCTCATGAGTTTCCCATAAGATCTAGTCAAGGATAAGGGCAAATAAAGACTCTCATATGCATTCATTTTTCAAGAGATCCTACAAAGTAACCAGGAAAATGTCAAGAGACACTTTTTTTAATAAAGTGAAATGCATAGAATAAGGAAGAAAATGCTATCAAGATTAACCATGCTATATCTAAAGTGATTTATTTATATATTTTTTATTATTTTTTTGTTCTTTCCTGTAGCCCTGATTAGTCATAAAAATGCTAGTTTAAGGTCATAGTGGACCGTAGACTATGCATGGGATGTAAGTCTAAGAAAAGCTTAACAGGTTTAAATGTGGGACCAAGCTGAACATTTATTGGGTAAGCAGAAAATGCAAAATTTTTTCTAAATGTAAGAAGTTGAAAAAGTTAGAAAATTTTTCTAACTTTGGGTGTTATGTTGCGTGGGACATGGGACATTCTGCGTTATGCATGGAGCATGGAGCATCCTACATTATGCACAGGACACAGGACGTCTTGAAAGGATGATGTGTCATTTGACCTTAAAGGATATAAATAGAGGTTTTACCCATGGTAAATCTGTCATTTTCACTGTTAGAGGCAACAATCATTTGAGTGTAGCACAACCAAGATAGAGTGTAGTAGCCATAGAGAAAAGCCAAAGCATGACAACAAGAGAGCTAAAGTGTGATAGCAAGAAGATGGCACATAGGAGCAAGCATAGACACCTTGGCCTTGATAACATTGATCAAGGCGAGTGCACCCTATGGCGTCTTCCTAGGGCACGTGTTGAGGAACACCAAGAGATACCCATCTACCAGGTAGGCCATCACGTTGCACTCATGATTTTTGATTTTTTCCTACTTACACGTTTGGGCTTTGGGTTTTAGCATTTTGAAGGTAGCCTATTGTGGGTAGGGACCACCACCACTACTACCACTGCCACAGCCATTGTGCCATGGCCAGGGAAGGAGTGTACATAATGCATATTTTTCTTCTTATCTCTTGCCCTATTTTTTTGGAGGGCATCCTATGCCGTGGTGCTAGGCAAGGGTTTTGGCAGGGATTTCTGAGTGTTCAGCATTGTGGGATGGGGCAAGGTTTTCTGTAACACCCCGCATTGTGGGATGGAATGGGGGTTTTACATGTACTACTAGCATAGCTCATCATGAGGGTTTTGGTCATGTTGCATCCCATGTCATGTAACAAGGGCTTCCTATGTGTCCCACACCATGGGACAGGACAGGGTTTCCTATGTTTCCTATGCTACGAAACAAGATGGAGGTTCCATGAGCATGTTGCACCATGGTGCAAGATAATGGTTTCTTTTATTTTTGATGTCCTACATCATGGGATAGGACTCAGTTGAGACAGTCAAGGGTTATGACTATCAAGCTTTGGGCATCCTTGAGAGCATGACAAAAAGTTAGAAAAATTTTGGCATTGCTACATTCAACATTTGAAAAATTTTGCACATTATGCAATTGTCACACTCCTTGGGAGTGTGACCGGTACTAGAAAATTTTTTTAAAAATGTTTTTTTCTAGTTATTTTATAGTTATTATGCTTCCTAGGAGCATGACTAGCACTTAAAAAATTTTGTTCAACTTTTTTGCCAATAACTTTGTAGTTGTCATGCTCTCTGGTAGCGTGACCAACACTTAGAAAATTTTTCAAATGTTTTGCTAGTTGTTTCATAGTTGTTACACTCCTTGGGAGTGTGATAAACACTTAGAAAAAAATTTTCTTGGAAAGTGTCATGCTCTGCAGGGAGTGTGACCAATAGTTAGAAAATTTTTGAGTTTTTTTATAATGTTTGGAAAACCTGTAAACATTAGTTTTTTTCTTTTATATTATTTTATGCATCGTTTGTTTGTTACTTTTGTTATTTTTGTTACCCTTTTTCAAGACTAATGCTTTCATTACTATGGCATTGCAAGGTCCTGCTGAAACCTACCTTTATCATGGTTTAACTAGTGGGAATCTTGTGTGGTATGAGTGATCTTGTGCCAAATGTTCCCACACCACATGCATACATAGGATGTAGGTAGTTTGGTTTTGGGAGGGTGCATAGGAATTCTTAAAATTCCTACTCCACCACTTTAGTGTGATCATATGGTTACACTTCTTAGCTAAAGTAGTAGATGTCCTAGTTGAGACATTGTTGCCTAGGGAAAACTGAGACATCTTAAAATTCATGTCAAACAAATTTGCTAAAGGAAAAGAAGCAGAGAGCTTGAGCGAGTGCCCAAGAGGCCTCAGGCTATTATCTTGGATTTGGGAGATGCCTGAGTTCCAATGCTACCATAAGTACAACACTATATTCCTTGCTCGTAGTGTCCATACGACCTTCCGAAACCCACCTAGGATGGTTTATTGTGTTGGAAGGTGAGCCATATTGTGATTTTTTTATCTCATGACTTAGGATGCTTACTGCCTTTTTGCCTATTGCCAGATTTTTTTTATTGATGAAAATGACCTTCATGATGGAGAAGGGATGTTAGCCCTAGTTCAAACATCCCTACAAGAGTTCTCATCTACTGAGAACATGCATGCTAGCATCATAGGATAAATTGGGATGGATATGATGAATTACCCTAATACATACTCCAAATCCTATGTGAAGTGTTGGCATCTCGGCTGGTTGGATGTTGAGTGGGCATCTTGGATACCTAGTGTAGAAGAGGTTTTAGTCCTGGTACCGCCATTCCCCACACTATTTGTGCCATGTAAGTTGTATCACCCATTTATTTTCATGCACTTTTGATTTTTACATTTTCATAATGTTGTTGATTCTACTTTTGTTTATTGTAGCTGTAGCCAAGTCCAGGGAGGTCACAGTGATTATCCTAGGATGCACTAAGGCTAATCTTCTTTTCAAGTATGGAAAGGTTGGTGGTTCATAGTGCTGGTCATGCCACAAGACCCCAACAAGGGTAACCCAAAATCTTCAACAGGCTTGGCATTTAGACCTATTCTTTGCCATGTACCCAAACATCCTAATAGCAGAGATGATTACCCTCATTGACTCTTTCATTAATAGTGTTGACCATTTCTGCACGCGAGTTTACAACATGTGGGTGGTCTTTAAGATCATGGATGATCTATTTTTGGATCTCTTTGGTGTTCCCTCTAAAGGTTTACCTATAGGTGAGAAAACTAACAAAGAGCTAAACCACAGAGGAGACATTGAAGAATGGTTGGGCATTGAGAAAGGCTGCAAGGGTATACCCATGAAGTAGGTAAAATTGTTGGTGGCCCAACACCTCTATTTTGTCTTTCAGGCTTGTGCATTTCCTAAGCTACTTTCCCAAAGAAAAGTCCTTGGGGTGGACTAAGCTTGGGTAATGAGAGACGTAATAAAGGAAGGGACACAATACAATTGGGCCAAATACCTTGATGATGGTCTACAAGCTGAAATAATGAAACTTCACAGCAACCTTGAGGCACGCTCTTATGTACATTTTGCCTTCTTTGTAGCATTCTTATGAAGGTTTGTAGAATTCCTAGTGGTCTATGAGAATGGGCTATGGATGGTGCAAAATTGCACCTAGATATCCAAGCCATGGATCTACCATTTATTCTATACAACATGGTCATAGGACCCGCTAGAGGCTATTGGTAAGTCCTTTTCAGTAACCACCAAGGACCACATGGGGCCATCCTACCATGTGCATGACAATGCTAGAGAGTCTCCTTCCACCAACATAGGAAATGTTGTGAGGGGGGTATGACTCATCACTAAGATAGTGAGATCGAAGATGCAGATCAAGAAGCCTTATCTCGCAGAGGAGCCAATGTGTGAAGTTGAGGAAAGGGGTAAGAAGCTATGCTTCAGACTTAATAATGCACGATTAGAGTTTTCTGGTAAGTATACATTGTTTAGTATATTTCATTTTTTTAAAATTATTATATATATATATATTTCATTAAATGCTCTAACTTAGGTTTGTGCAACATAGGCAAGGAGGCCTCTATTGTAGAAGAGGAGCCCTTAGAGGAGGATGTCCCTCAGCCTAAGGGACACATGGCAAATGAAGATACCACTGAAGTTTTGAGGTATCTTGAAGAGGAGGGGCTGCAATTTGAGGATGGTGAGTTTGATCACTTGTTTGAAGGTATGCAGATGGGCAATCTCCCTACTCTCACCCCTAAGGGTTTGCTAGGTAGGAGCTTTACACCGTCATTTTCATTATGTTCTTCCTCTTCCTCTTTTCTCTATCTTATTCTTCTTTCTTTTTTATATCATTTTTATATTTTTATATTTTTTTTTATAATCCTGACATGCTTTATCTTGTAGTGGGTGATGCTTTTGCTAAGCATCCCAAATCCACATCCACTTTTTGCTCACAACCATGGGTAGAAGCCCTAGACAAGTTTTCCTTCATGCAAGGCATAGTGGATGACATGATTGACCACCTAAAACAAATAGATCCTAAGATAGGTATGTTTGTATTATTTTTCTTCTATCTCTCTCTCTCTTTTTTCTTTGTCTTTGTCTTATAACAAATGGTTTCCCTTTTTGGTGTAAGAGGCTCATGACTCAAGTGCGACTTGCAAAGGGTGGTCCAAGTTGATGTTGTACTTGAGTTCCCTCCTGAGGTAGAATAAGTGCCTCATTGTATATATGATGAGGCAAGCAAGTGTGCATGGAACTTGGCACAATAATTGTGGGAGTGTAGGTGTATGAATGAGGAGCTTTGGAAATAAGTACAAGATCTTCAAAAGCATAAGGTGAACCAGATATCCCAATTGGAAGATTTGCAGTTATGGTACGACTTCTTGGAAACTCACAATAAATTAGATGGTAGCTGGAATATATCTATAATTGACTATGCCAAATATTGGTCAACCTTCAAGGGCAAGAATGAGGCTACTCATGAGGTTATTGAGTAGCACTTGTAGATGGACCTCTTGGCTTGGAAGAACCAAGATTGGAAGGACTAGAGTGCCAAAGTATATGAGTGGCGACAAACTTAGAAGAACCACAAGTATCATTACAAGATGAAACACATAGCCTATCATAAGAAATATAGGGATGAGTCTGTGGAATGCAGATGTCATTACATATTCCTTGATGCCATTAGTGTGATGTAGTCTTACAACATGTTTACAAAACTCCTAGTGGTTAGTGAGTCCCCAGAGAGGGAGATTGCTATTTCTTTTGGAGAGGTTACATCTACCACATTTTCTCTAGGGCCGCCCATATGGATAGCCATGGAGAAAGGGAAGACCCTCATAGGCATTATTTTGGGAGAGAAAGATTAGACACACATGTCAGAGGAGGAGATCCTATGATGCCTAGAGGTTGGCCTCAATAGGATGCCCCCAGACATGGATGTGGGCCCATCTCAAGTTGGTTAAATTTACTTTATTACTATCTATTTCATAATAAGTTTATATGTTATCCTCTTTATTGATTAGTTTATCATTTCATCTTTTTTTACGTAGGATCTAGGCGAAGATGCAGGACCCAGCAGAGTAGTAGATAAAGATGGAGGGGAAGAGCCTTAGCTTTCCATCATTACTATAATTTAAAACATTTGAAATCTATCCTTTTTGTTGGGTAATTTTGTATATTTTGATGTGGTTGTAATCCTAGACTATGTATTTTGTTTATGATTTAATGAAAGGCACACTATTTATTTATCTCTGGTGGTATCATTTTAACTTGTATTTTAGTTGATCTTACTTTGGGTTTTTTGTTGATATAATTAGATCCCTTGTGGGTCCCATGTAATAGTTTAAGGCCATTTTGGGCTATCAATAGTTTAAGGTTGTTTTGGACCATAGGCTAGTTTAAGGCCATTTTGGGCCATCACTATTTTAAGGTCATTTTGAGTCATCAATAGTTTAAGGCCATTTTAGTCCATTGCAAGTTTAAGGCCATTTCAGGTTGTCAATAGTTTAAGGCCATTTCGGGTCATTGCTAGTTTAAGGCCATTTTGAGCCATCAATAGTTTAAGGCCATTTTGGGCCATACTTCTTTTTTTATATATTTTTTTGTTTTTTATTTTTTTGCAGCTAAATGAAAGCATAACTAATGCAAGAAGTAAACATAACACAAACTAAAACTATATAGACAAAAGGGGCTGAAGACAAGTTAGATGGGCAAGCAAGTTAAGGACACACCCTAATCGCACAAATGTTTCCTAACCCAATGTGGGTTAGGCAGTGTGTAAGGCATAGAAGGCACAAGGTGGTAGTCCCCTCGACTATCATCTACCATAGAAAAGGGAAATTTTTCCCATAGAGCTTCCTCATAGAGATGACTCATTTTGCTTTGTTCTTTAGCTGAACAACATCGAATTTACTTAAAAATAGGTGGTGTATCTTCAGAGATTTCTACCTTTGACCCTTGCTCAGTGTCTACATTGTTAATGGTCAGAGGGGCTATGTTATCACCAAAGATCACCACTTCCCCACCTTTGTAAGGTAAGTGGATCCCTTAGTGGATTGGTGAAGAGATAACCCTTAGTTGGGCTAACTCCTTAGGATTAGGTTAAAGTTGGGCATCTCTTCAACCACAATGAACTCTGCATTTGTCTGGAATTGCTCCCCTACAACAAAATCAATTGTGACTATTCCCTTGATAACCATGCATGCTCCATTGAAGGACTTTAAACAGGCCATTATTGTTGGCTTGATTTAATCCACTAGGCCAAGTTTATCGACAATGGGAAATGGAATAACATTGGTTGCTGCTCCATCATTTACATGCACCCTATGAATCTTGTACTAATCCATGTGAATTGTTGTGAACATGGGTCTAGTAGTTACTTGACCCTTCTCAAGGTTAGCTTTGATCACTTCATCGTGAAAGGTCAAAAGTGTTGACCTTGGTTCTTCGATTGCAAGCAGGAGCATTATGGCATGGATAGCCTTTTCCTTTGTTGGCATGTCTTCCTTAATAGGAATGAATGCCAACGTGTGAACTAATGCTTCATGATGTGTAGGGGAGGTCATAGTTAGATCGTATAGGCTCAAAGTTGTATTCTTTTGTTTTAGAGCCTGCTTGACCTATGCGAATGCATCTAGAAAATATTTTCCACCATTTGGTTGTTTGGTGGTCTTTATCTCCTCCATATGCCCTAAGAGATGGATTTCCTGAGGAGGAGACTTAGATTTTGGTTGGACAATGGGCCTTTAAGCCTCAGTAGTTGCTTGTTGAGTGTGCATGTCTATGTTGGTAGCCTTAGATGACGAGGCCATGGGAATTGCTGACAAGGGGGTAGCCTTAAGGGGACCTAGTTCAATGTGTTTTCTAGCCATCTTATTGGCTAGACACTTCTCACATCTCTTCAGGTGGGCAAGTTGCAATGCAGTCCTCACCACCAAACCCTAGGCAGATGGGGGGTTTGCATGTTTTGGTACCCTTATGAAAAAAGGTGTTTGGGTTGTTGCCGCAACATGCTACAAGGCCCTAACCATGAAGGGTGTCACGGGCACCCAAGGTGGTGCCTTGATGATGAAAGGGTCTTGTGGCCTAGTTGACATTGAGGCTTCAACATCATCGGAGGGCATATGGACCACAAATGGTTCATGTGTTGGCTTTGCATCATCATCAATGCTGGTAGCATTAATGATATATCCTATACCACTAGCATTTAATGGATCCTTATAGATGTTCATGGACTGGTTTTCTAGTCAAATATGATTACTTTCATCAAGGACCAACTTTCCTTGATCGATCATGCATTGGATACCATCCTTTAGCACTAGGCAGTAATTTGTGTCATGGCCATGCAACTGATGGTAGTTGCAGAACTGGTCTAGTCTAAAATTTTTGGGTATCAGAGGATTATTGGGAATAGCAAAAGAGGGGTCTCGAAGGACTTTGTAGTACCTCTCATGGCATTTGCAAGCATCCTTTGACATTTTCTTGTATTAAATGTGCCCAACACTAAGTATTTGATCCAAAAGTTCTAATGGCTTGATTGACAAAGGCGTGCATTTTGAGTGATCCTTATGTTCAAAGTTTGGCCTTGGGGAGCTTGCCTTGTGGCCACTGACAATGTAAGTTGGTTGGTTCCCGAGTTGTCAAAACTTGGCATGGCTTTCCCCATTTTCCTTGTCTTTCTTTGCATGTGCCATTTTGTAGGCTATGTAAGTGAGGTTCTTACCATCCTTCACTGCATTCTGTATTCTCTTTGTTTGGGCAAAAGCT
Source organism: Gnetum montanum (assembly GCA_015680685.1). Taxonomy (NCBI): domain Eukaryota; kingdom Viridiplantae; phylum Streptophyta; class Gnetopsida; order Gnetales; family Gnetaceae; genus Gnetum; species Gnetum montanum. Next base: position 591,501 of record MNCI01027882.1, on the reverse strand, counting down.
TGGCTAAGGGAATGTGGGGCTAAATAGTATAGCTTTGATTTAATGAAATCATTTACTACACCTTTTAAAATGGCTAGCAGGTGGGTTTCAGCAATTGGCTCATGAATCTCATTTAGGGAGGCGCTCGAACATTGTATAAATTTTTGCACTTGTTCTAGCACTTCTTGCTTAACGTTCATGAGCTAGTCCAAGGTACCTTTTAGATTCAAGTTGTACTTAAAGTGGGTTATGGATTGGCTTAGCAACTCTTCCAGAGTTGAAATTGATGCTCGAGGAAGTGCATAAGCTTTGTTGATTAAAGACATGGAAAAGACACAGATAATCGCATGTGGCCACACTTGCAGTAATAAGGACTTAGAATGGAAAGTAACTAAGTGAGCATTTGGATCACCCTCACCATTGTATTTCATGAATTGGGGAAGTTGGACCCTAGGAGGTAGTGTGAGCGAAGGAATGACGAGGCTAATGGGATCATCCTAATAGAAGTTCATTACATGGATTGTCTCTAAGTTGGTTGCTTTAAGCCACCTAAACTCCTCAGTGAGAGTTCGAATAATTGAAATTATTGGCCCAGACTCAGGGATGTTGTAGAGGGCTGCATCGGTTGTGCCACTGGTGGGGCCATCAGAGTGGCCCACAACTGTGTAGTCGGTTGTGCCATATGTGATTCTTGGTACATTTTCTGTTGCATGTACTGTAGCATATGGGGCAATTGAACAGTAGGTAAAGATGTTGCTACCCACTACATAGTTGAGGTTGGTGCTATTGTTGGTGGTGGGACTGATATGGCTAGAATGATAGAAAAGTGACTTGTATGTGGTTGCGATATTGGCACGGTGTGCACATATGGTAGCATTGGTGTCACAAACGTTGGTTGCGAAGGCTGAATAGACTATGAAGAAATGACAAAGGGAAAAGGGGAAAAAGGTCCTACATTCTATTATGTAGATAGGATTGGGTGGCTAGCTACCACCAATGAATTTTTAGGCTGTAGAAGTATCACAGCTACCTCAAAGAAGGTAGAAGACTGCAACTAGTGTGGCAAGAATATAGAGGTAGACTCTGAGGTTGAGACATAGAGTGGGATGCCATCTTTGGAATGGGACCCAAACTCCTCCTGCCCATCTTGCAAGGGTTTATCATAGTTAGATGTTGAATCCTACTCTTTTAGCCCACTCATCTTGATGTGTGGTCCAAAATCCATTTGAAAGATTCAATGAGTGGTATGATTGTGCTAAGGGTAGGAAGGAACTCCCTTCCGTTTTGGTGAATAATTTTGAAACTACGATTTTCTTTCATTTCCTAGTGGTCCAATGGTAGGTTTTCTTGAATCTTTGTGCACAAAAAATTGTATTGTTCATCATCAAGTGCCATGTGTTTAGGCAATTGGTGCCACAGTCTAAGAGACTACCGTTGTGGCCACACTAGGCTAAGTGGTTGCTCGATGTCTATCATGTGTTACATGGGGTGGGCTAACTCCAAGTTCAAGGTAGCAGCTGAGGTGTTCCCAAGGTTCATTTTCATTATGTAAGAAAAGACGTGAAAAAAAGAGATGTTTGCCAAAAATGTTTAAGTACAAAAAATTATAAGATAAAATGGCTAAGTGTGAAAACTGTAAAGAAAAAAAATAAAAAATGGCTAAGTCTAGAAACACTAAAAAACTAACTATCTCTACTATTACACTTGTCATGCTCTAAGGGATTGTTACACTTACATAGTGTTACACTCTACAGAACACTTAGAGCTTGATCTAGTGGATAGTTTGGGCTTTCTGTCCTATGGGGTTCTAAGGGAACTGTCAATTGGGACCAATTTGCACCAACCAAAATGTAGATAACTCTTGCACTAGACTATGATCTAACTATTATTGTGGTAGGTCCATAGAGGTGTTATGTATATGCTAGCTTAGTGATAGGGGTACAGAAAGCACGTGGGACTACTTGTGGCACACAAAAGAAATGGAGGTTCAAGCCCTCCTTCTAGTGCTACAAACTGTGTCATCTAAAAATGTCGGTGGCTCGAACATCGAGAGGTCCACAGGTGTCCAGCCTAACCTAGAATTTGTGCAAGGGCCATGTTGGATGAAATAGAAATGAGGTTCCCTAAATGTTCTAGTCAATCAGACAAGGACTTACATGGTGTAACAATAACCATTTGTAAATAGAGTTTTTTAGTGAGCCTTGTGCAAGAGTCGAGACAACAATCAAGAAAAAAATGTAATGTGAATATGTAAATGCGTATTGACAATAGAAGAAAGAAAAAAAATAATGCTAAGAAATTTGAAAGAAATGTTGAGAATATAGAACTAGAGTTCAAGGATGGAGAAATGCACTACTTGAAGATCAAGGCATGAAACTTTTAATTGAATAATGTTTGAAGTTGGTACACAGCGTTAGACAGGCACAGTAGTAGTGTGGTAGTGCAGTCATAGTCTCTGGAACATCACAGACACAGTGCTAGCAGATGCAAAGGAGGCTGAACCTGCTGGGTTGGCAGTTTTCATGCTATGTAGGTGCAAGGAAAACTATCATAGTACTTGGCAAGATGTCAAGCTAAGGTGCTCAGGTGCAGGTGTGATGAAGATGCTAAGAGTGCTCTAATGCTTGATGCTTAAAATGATTTTGTCAACCCACCCTTAGAATGCTAGTTATTGGGGTATTTATAGGGCTAGGGTTGATGTGAGATGTAGACTGAATGCCATGTGGCCTGGGTCCCACGTAGCATGGACGTGGATAAGTCATGCTAACATGTTATGCTCAAAATGCCAAGCTCAGAGTGTTATGCTCTATAGGACAAGAACGAGAACTTAGAAATTGCCAAACTATGACCACACTGCCTGAACTACATGTGCTAAAGTCTAAAGGACTACCATGTACCTATAAAAAATGCCAAAACAAATGCAACTTGGAGCCTACACTCTGGGACTACGTCTTTCCCCTCTTCTAAGTAGGATCAAGTGTAGGGAC
>MNCI01027882.1:555225-579507 GCA_015680685.1 Gnetum montanum | reverse complement strand
GGGGGGGGGGGGGGGGGGGGGGTGGTTTGTGGGGAACCAACTTGAAAGCTGAGCCAAGAACAACTTAGGGAATGAGTTACATGTAAGTAATGCATCTTCTATCCTTAAATCATAGGAAAGGTTTAAACCTTGAGTTTATAAGACATTCTTACACCTAATGAAGCAAACCTTGTAAGGTGATGTTAAGCCCAATTAATCCTAGGTAGTGCCTTCCTAACTAAGTTATATGTGAAATCATATCCAATAATAAGAATTTATCATCAAAATAGGAATAATAATATATACATACTTAGTATATAATTAGTAAATAAACATTTTGATAATGGGCAAGTCTAACTTTTGTTTTGTTATTTTTGATCTTTTTCTTGTTAAATGTCTAAATGTTTTTAATGTGTTAGCCTTAAAAAAATATCTTGGAATAATAGTAGCATAATTTTATGCATCTTTTAATGTTTTTATTTTTATTTATTTATTTTATTTTTACCTTTATGGCCAAGCACTAGCCAAAGGCTAATCGGGGGTTGTGTTAAACCCCAAAAATTAGTTCAGTTCTTAATAAGTATCTTTGTCAAAGTTATGCATTTCAATTGATTTTATATTTTTAATTAGTGTTTAATTAATATTTATTATATTTAAGTTTAGTGGTGAGTATTAGATCAACCTCTATGAGTTGTGTAAACATTTGCGCATAAAAGTTAGTAAGGGGGATTTGGTCATAGGGGGATTGAATGTATTCTTTCCTATCTTGATGTATAATTCTAAAGTGATGCTTGCATATGGGTCAGAGCATGGTATTAATAGACTAGCTTGCATCTTAGCATAAAGGAAGTTGTAGAATTCCTCATTGATAACCACAAAATCTAGGTTTTTTTCCCTTTGCCTAAGTGATTATCTTTGTTCTATGATCACAGGGTCTTTTAGGTTATAAACACAAACTGCATCTTGGCTAGATACCATCTCTGTTAGGTTGAGAGGCAGTATGGTTGATTGGTTGAAAGACATGATTATGATGTTGAAAATGGCTTGAAAAGGTTAAAAAAGCTGGAAAAAGTACAAATTCTAGCAAATGGAGTTTACAAAATGATTGAAAGAAGCAAGTTACTTACTATAAATAGTAAGTGGCTACCAAAGGGGGCATACCCCCTTACTAAAGATGATAGAGGGTGGTATCAACCCTACTCACACTAGGCTTCCTAGTTGCATGAAAGGTAAAAAATGATTAAAATGAACAAAAAAAAGTCACTTACTATAAATGGTAAGTGGGGAGGGGGGTATCCCATTTTACCAAAAATGGAAAGGTAAAAAGGTTGTAACAGACTTTACCAGCACTAGCTTCGTAGCTTCCTTCTACACTAGGTGTGGTAGGGGAAAAGAAGGGAGTGAGATGGGAGGATCTCATACCTTCCTATTTCAATGTTGATGAAGGGAGGGGAGGAAGGTTTGGTAAGTATTTTCTTAGTTGAAAAACCAAAGTGGAGGCTTTGATTTTACAAAGGTGAGGTTTCTAAGAAATTAGCAATGTTGACCTTGGTAGAAAAAATTTATAGCAATGGGTTTGGATTGTCTAGGAGGAGTAACACCCTAGTTGAAGGGAGTTATACCCTTTCTAGTTGAGGGGGATTATACCCTTCCTAGCTGGCTTATAAAATTTCCAAAAACTATTGCAAAATTTTCTAACAAAACCCAAACATCGATACTAGCTTTGTTGTGAAATTTTCACAACATGGGGGTATGAGGTTTTGGCAGGACAAGAATGCTAGCTTTAAAATTTCTAGCGACTACTATGAAATTTTCTAAAATTAAAATTACCTACAACCTTAATGTTGGGTTTTGGTGGCAGGGGGGGTGGGATGAGTTATAGCATTGGTTTTATGGTAGAAAAATTGAAAAAAAGGTTTAGACATAGAACTTTTTTGGAGGCCCTCCTTCTAGCACCAAGAAACTCTAGTGACTAAAAAATTCAATTGCTGGAAAACCAAAAATCTCAATTAGAATAGCCTCAACCCCAAATCCCTAGGGCCTTGAAAAATTGAAATTTAGGGTGACTTGGATAGTCCAACAAAGTAATAAAAATGCAAATATGATTGCAAATAAAATTGAAATTTAGGGTGACTTAGAGGAGGGTAAACAAAGTAATAAAAATGCAAATATGATTGTAAGTTTGAAAATATAAATGTGTTAAAAATAAAATAATAGATCTAATTCATACAAAAACTAAAGTTGTAAACTTTGTTTTACCAAAAATAATGAGAGTTGAGAGATTATGTAAAAAAAATATGCCTACGGGTAAGGGAGTTCACTTTGGTGGGGGCTTGGAATTTGTTGCTCCACAATCCAGATTCTCCACAACTCCTAATGCCTTTGAAAATTTGTTGCTTCTTACACTAGATGTGTAGGTGGGTGTTACAAGGGGGTGTAACAATGGCTAGGAGGGGGAGGGTAAAAATTGCTATGTGGGGTAACAGTTGCCAAACAAGGAAATTCCACACTAGGGATTCAAGATTCTTTGTATGTGTTCAAAGCTCTTGAATGAAAAAATGCCAAAGTGTATGAGTGTCAAGGGGGGTGGAACTTAAAAATGGTGCTTCGGGTTTATTTATATAGGGTTCTGGCCTTAATTTTTACTAAAAATTGGCTTCTACTTTTGGCTACATTTTAGGTGGGGTAGGTGCCAAAATTTGGGGGGTTACCATATATAGTAAGTGTCACATCCCCATGGCCATTTCATTTATTAAAAATAGTATTGTAGGGGAAAGGTGGGGGGGGGAGGGGAGGGAGTGTAGGGGGGATGTCTTCTACTTTGGCTTTGTTCTTCCATGATGGGCCTTCAACCTTTTATGTTGGCATTGTAGGATTCTTGTTGGAGTTGATGTAATGTTGAAATCTTGGCCATACTGGTTCTACATTGGGGAGAAAGTATCAACATTCAAGGGATGGAGGTTCAATGCTGGGGGTGATAGTCAAACCCCTCTACACTAAGCATCAACCCTCCTCTATGTTGGGGGTAGGTGAGATCCACCCTCGTACACCCCTCCACAATGGCTTTGTTCTTCCATTTTGGGGGTGAAGTTTCCATATTGAGGAGGAAGTTTGTATTACTCCATGAAAGGGGTAGGTGAGATCTACCCCTTGCAGGTATTTCTAGTGTAGAAGAATGCATACCTTCCACCCCCTTGCCAAAAATATCCCATCAAATTACCATTTTTTACATACCAAAAGGCATTTTTGACACCCTTCATAAGCCCAAATGTAGACACTATGTGATTTGTTTCACTTGGGGGATGTGGGTTTGACCACTTATGAGGCATTTTTCAACTCCAAAAGTATAAAGCATGTGAGATTGTACGCCATGGCTTGTAATCTTCACATTTACAATGAATTTCTTAGCTCAACTTTCATGGGGTGAAGGCTACATGATCAAAATTGTTACAAGATGTAAATTTGGTGGTGTTTCACTTTCAACCATTTCTCCATGAATACAACTAACAAGGAGGTCATAGACAAGTTGACATTACTACAACAAAGGTAATCTAGCATCAAATTTTAACTAGATTGTTAGTAACAAAATCATGGAATAAAAAGCTAGCTTAGAAAAAGGATGTAAGGCATAAGAGAAGACTCTATACCTTGACATATAGACCTTTGGAGGTGTGACCCAATACTTTCATGGAAACTATTAGTATGATTGGTGGATCTTTTTTGTTAATCTTATTTTACTATAGTGCTAGATATTATTTTATGGATCCTTGAGTTGTGACCTAGTTATAACTTAAGCATTTCACCATATGCATTTATAAGAGTTTAAAAAGCTCATTCTCCTAGTATTGTAGTTTTTGAGATGTTGCCTTTAATCAAGGTGATGTTATAAGATAATAGATGATACATTGATTTGATGATAATCAAAATTGAAGAGTATAATTTTATTATGGGGATGGACTAGATGGCTATGTATTATGAACATCTAGATTGTAAGAGAGAATCTCATACTTATTTCCACAAGTGGAAAATAGGTTATAATTCAAACCACTAAGAGATAGGTTAGGTTTCACTTTGTGCCAACTAAGAAATTTTAGTAGTTACTTAAGCATGGTCATAATTAGCACATGATCTTGATGCATGAAGAGCCTAGGCATGAGATAGATTTAACTATAGTGGTCCAAGGATTTTTTAGTGTATTTAAGAAAGAAATTCCTAAAGTGCCTCTTCATAGAGAGATTAAGTTTATGATTAAACTTAAGTTTGTAAGTCAACCAATCTCTAGGACACCTCACAATACATCTCTAGTGAATTTGACAAATCTTAAAGTATAGATTCAGGTGCTATTCAAGAAAGATATGATTTAACTAGGTATCTCACCTTTACGACATTAGTGCTATTTATGAAGAACAATAGAAGTTCAAAGTTTTATATTAATTATAGATAGTTGAATGAAGTGATAATTAGGAATTAGTACCCTCTATGTAAGATTGATAACTTGTTTAATTATTTAAGGGAAGAGAAGGTATTTCTTAAGATTAACTTAATGTTTAAACATCATTAGCTTAGGGTGTGAGAGGAAGATTTGACTAAAACATCTTTTATAATAAGATGTGAATATTATAAGTTCTTAGTCATGCCCTTTGTACTTATTAATGTATTGATAATTTTCATGCACTTGTGAATAGAATGTTATGTCCTTATTGAGATTAATATATCATTATCTTCATTAATGATATCCTGGTTTCTCTATGGAAGAAGAAAAGCATAGGAAGCATTTAAGAATAATGTTGTAGATTTTAAAAGAAAAACGGTTATACATGCATGCTTCTAAGTATGCATTTTTGAGAATATAGATATAGTTTCCTAGTCATATGATTTCTAGAGTAGGTATACCTTTGGATCCTTCTAAGGTAGCAATGATTAAGGATTAGCTTGTTCCAAGCATAGTGAATAAATTCAAAAGTTTTTTGAATCTAGTAGAATACTACAAAAGGTTTTCAAAGGTTTTCTTTAAGATCGTAGCATTTTTACATAAGCTTCTTAAGAAGAAATATGTTTTCTCTTGGTCAATTTTTTTTGAGAAGATAAAATAAACATTAATCTTAGCACCTAGCTTTTTCTCACCAATTCTTGACAAGCCTTATGATGTGTATAGATATGCTTCATGAGAAGGAATAGGTGATGTTCTTGTAACATATAATTTTTTGGTGCTTGATTAGTATGTTTCCTTCCTTAATATTTAATGTTTTAATGATCTATGAATGTGTTGGATTTTGATCTTGATGCTTGTTCATTAGATACTAGATGATACATGGGTATTTAACATATTTTGATTCTTACTCTCCATGTAGTGACATGCTACTTATACATCTTTCTAGTTATGTACTTTTATATGATGTTTTTCCATTAATTTATTTTTATCCAACATATGTGTACTAATTCAGGTAATGAGTATGAAAATATTTCATGGAGGATGAGATGGGAGCATAACATGATTGGAATGAGTAATTTTTATATGAATTATTATGTGTGAAAGCTACTTATATTTCTAAATTTAATTTCATTTCATTTCAGTTATTATGTTTAACCAGTTTAGAGATATTATTGGCTTGTAATTTTTTAGTATTATGGCTTGTTGAAATTTCTTATGATAGAAAAGGAAGTGAGCAAGTCATGTAAGCTATGGACATGATTAGTGGAATTTTTCTCATAATGGAACTCCAATTTTGATAATTGGCCTAACTTCTTTCTACATGATTTTTGAGTTACTCTTGTTAAAATTTTCATGAATCCTAGATTCTATGAATGTTGATACTCTACATATAGGATGGAGAGGTGTTGTTGAAATTAGAAGACTTTGGTAGTGCTTAAGGTTTCTAGTTTGATTTGTGCATCAATAGAGACATTATTATGCTTCATTCTCTTTGTGTGAATTTTACACTTATCTCTAGTGAGTTATCTCAACATTTCTTATTTTTCAATATTTATAGGATTTTTTTGTATTTTTATGGGATGGATTTCACTAAATTAATTCTATGAATTTGAATAGACTTTTTGTATGATTTCTGTATTGATTTGATTGTGTAGTATTTCAAAATTTTGTGATTTGGTTTATCAATATAATGGATGTATTTATTTTTGTTCTATTATATTCAAATTTATTTTTTGTAAGAGATCTATCAATAATGTTTTAAAAATTTGGTTTTATTAACATGAAAAACCTATAATAGTTGTTCCATTAAATTGCCAATTTTGTCTTGGCTACTAGATCTTTTTTATATGTAATTATTAATTTATTTCGTGAGTGCCAGTGTGCCCCTATCTCACTATTAATGTTAATATTTGGGGACTTTATCTATGGTTAGAGCTTATATTTTCTTCTCTTATTACTTTCATTAGATTCTTATGTTCTGCATATTTGGGAGAATCACTTTGTTATGATGGTGCAATTGATGATCTATGTGAACTAACTTTTCCATGTTTTTGTTGCTATCCATTTATCATGCTTTCATGCTTGTTTGATCTCAACATTTTTCTTGCCCTTTCAGTTCACAACATATGTTCATTATTTATGAATTTTCATAACCATTCTTGCTCTTGTTCCTCTCAAACAAGATGCCTTTCAAGTTGAAAAGATAGCTCCTTGTATTTTGAGATTTCCACTAAGATGTCTTTCATACCTAGAAGAGATCTTACTACGAAGTGAGACTTCTTTTTAGTTTATAAAATGTCTCTATAAAGATGTCTTCCTAGAGTTAAAGACATCTTTCTCACCTAGATGACATCATAGTAGAGAAAAACACATCTTTTGTAAGATATATTCCTATAGTATGAAAGTATTTTCTATAAAGAGACCTTTTGGAGAAAAAGTTTTTTTTAGCCTAGATTTTTGAAATGTCTCCAAATTTGTCTTCTTGGTCTTGTAACATTCCAAATTGTTCTTAAATTCATTCATATTCTGTTGAAGTTATGAATTTCTCAACAAGACTATAAGTGTTATGAACTTTTATTTGGGAAACTTTGTATTATTTGGTTAATTCCTAAAATAGCTCATAGTTTCCTTTAGTATTGATCTTGGCATCCTATTATTGCTAAAACATATTAAAACATATTTTTTGATTGATTATTATGATCTATATAGATTAGTTTGACACTAATTATTAGAACATGTTGATTTGTTAAGATCATTTTGTTTTGGTTATATCCCTTCACCATTATTGTCTTATTTTCATGTTTTGGATGTTTACTAGATGTAGTGTGCTAGAGCTAGCATCAAGTTGTATGCTTGGTTAGAGATGGGCTTCCTAGAAATTTTTGGTATTTAATATCCACCATTATGCATTAGTATGGCTTTCATTATAGGCCCCATCCTACATGAGAGGATGATTCCATGACTCTTTGGTCTTCTTGTTTGATGCCTTCCAAATGTTAGGATTAATTATTGAGTAAAAATTTGGAATTGGTAATTTGATATGATTGGATGAGTGCTAGCTAAAACCTTTTACTATTAAGACTAACAACAAATCCATGTGCATGCTAGTTTGATATTTCATTTGAATTTAGTTTGATATTTATAAAGGACTAAGTACAAATGATTACTTGCATACAGATTTGAATCTAAGAATGATGATGCTAGCCTTCCTATTTATTGTTTGATACGTGAAGTGAAAATCTAGTTTATTTTGAGAATGCTATGTATGTTTCATTTTGTTTGTGTGTTCTTGGACATTTGTTTTATATCTATTGTTAAAACATTTGTAAGTCAAATATGCCTTAACTAGTCCATGAGCATAGTCCACCCATCAATTGGAGGAGTTTCCAAGGTTCCTCACTTATTTTTATACTAATATTTTCTTTTTTCTATAGGTTGCTAAGACTAGGTGGACTGTGGACATGATTGATGACATTGATACTTTCAAGATTTTATACTTTGATATTATTATGTTTTTCTAGCTTTAGACAAAATCTATATGTTAGAATTTTTATCATTCTTGATTTGGCATTATCACTTTACTATTCATATTCTATATTCTGGGTATTTTTTGATCAAGTGTTTTGTTGATGTAAGACATTTATGATATTTAAGGTTTTTAGATTTATCATGCTATTAATAGCATTATTAATTCTCTTAGTACATTTTAGGTTTTCAGTTTTTGTTATTTCTTTCATTTGTTATCTATAGCTTCTATTTTTACATTAGAAGTATTTAATGGATATATTTTTTTCTTTAACTATTTTTCTAGTTTCTTCTTATTCTCTAGTCATGGTTTCATTTTAAACATTCCTTTCATTTTTCTTTTCACTATGTATTATCTATTTAATGTTTTCATTCCTTGTCCATGACCAATAATTTGTTATAGATTTTCTATCCAACATAATGTCCTTTAATATATGGTTAGGAAGGATGGTGTTATAAGCTAGTATCAGATAATAGGCTTTTCTAGTTCCCTCATTTTATATTATTATGTTTAGTGATGATAGGTGGTAGAGATGGACATGTCTATGGTACAATGATGGATGTTATGCCTAGCAATCCAACATTGACATCTAACCTCATTCATGATTAAGCAAAGAAGATTATGATATATCCGCTAGTAGATCCTATAACTCTAACTTCTACTCTTACACTAAATATAAAGATTAGTGAAAATGATCTCAATTGCTATCTATTTCATTTCCTTGATTAGCATACAAAGAGGAACTCTAGTTTATTAATGTAGATTGCTTCTAGAAGAGGTGATGATGACAATTTATTGATGGAGAGAGGACTTATGAAATAATTTCATAAGCTAGGACTAACTATCTTTTATGATGAGAAGAACTCTACTACTATTATTGAATGGCTTAAAGAGGTTGTAAAAATCCTCAAGATGATGGGTTGCACTCTTAGGAAACTCACTTAGTGTCTCATAAGTTCCATGGGTCAAGTAGTTGTTCATGGACAACTCAAGAAAAGACTTATCATTGGAAGAAGTGTGAAGTACATTAGAGTGCTTTATAAAATACTTTCAATATGCATTACATTACCTTAGAGTGTATGAAGATAAATGTAGATAATTACGAGCAGCTCTACCAGGGTATTTGGACTATTATTAAAAATAAATACATGTTTTTGGAGTTGAAAATGTATGTTACCCATATACATATCAATGAGATGGCTAGATCCAACTTTCTTATTCATGTTCCCTATGTGTTCATTAAGGATCATTTGCTTTCTTTGCATCTTTAGTCATATGAGGATGCTTAGGTTTCTATGCTAGACAGGGAGTGTAATTAGTTAGTAGAGGTAGCAAGACACAATATTTCTTAGAAGAGGGATCAAACCTCATTTGGAAAGTCTAGTGATTCCAAGAAAACCTACGGTTTTAGTTTTGGTGATTAGTAGTAGTAGAATCTATAATAGTAGATAGTGAGTGTTGGAACCACTCATGGTACCGTTACTTATAATGCTTGTAGTATAGTTAGGTACATTAACATGGATTATCCCAATTACCATAACTATAATCAACTAGGCTGCAAGAGCTTCAACTATCCAAAGCATTTAGAAGGTTCTTAGTACTTTGGAAAATCTTGAAGTGATTATGGTAATTAGAGAATGAATGCTCATGTATATACTCTAACAAATTAGCCAATAGATGCTTAATACAACATTGTGATAAAGACTAGATGTATTATTTTGACTTGATAATTTTGATTCTTTTAATCTTGGTGCTATTCATTCTTTCATGGATCCACGGGTAGTTGGAACATTGGTTTTGGAGGATCTAGTTCAAGGTCTTAGCATTAGCATCATTAGTGATAGTATGCCTACTATGGATAATGTTTATAGATATGTGCTCTTAGTGCTTTACAATGCCACTTAGCTCACTAATCTTCAAATCATGAGCCTAGGGGATTTTAAAATCATCTTGGATATGGATTAGTTGTCTAAATATTTGGATATCTTAGATAATATAGTAGGATACTCTTCTTGGTGATAAATGATGGTGTTTAGATGATACTGCATACCAAGTTAGATAAGATAAAGTTGGATCTTATACCTTCGATATATTTTCATTGGTCATTACACAAGGGTTATTTCTACTTCATTGTCTTAGTTAAAGGGTCTTCTTCTTCCTTGATATTGATCAAATTCTAGTTTTTGTGAGTTTTTAAATGTATTTTGTATAGAGTTTCCTAGTTTACCTCAAAGGCATGATGTTGAATTTGAGATATCTCTTACCCCTAGTATTAAATCTCTAAGATTCTACACATGTCCCCTATCAAGTTAGTTAATCTAAAGATTAAACTTTAGAAGCTACTTGATATGGATCTAATTCATTCAAATGGATCTCCTTGGGATTTTTCCATCCTCTTTGATAAGAATAAAAATGAAAGTACATTATTATGCATTTACTATTAGTAGTTGAATTAGGTGATGATGAAGAACATGTATCTTTTTCCTCATATAGATGATTTATCAGACTAGTTGAAAGAAGCTTTGGTAGACTTGAAGTTAGGATACCACTTCATCCACATCAAAGAGGAGGATGTTCTCTAGATAGTCTTTAGAACATGATATGAACATTATGAGTTCTTAGTTTTACATTTTAGACTCACTAATTCTCTTACAATGTTCATACATCTCATGAGTAGTATCGTAGACCATACCTAGAATATTTTTTCATTGTGTTCATCAATGATATTTTGGTATACTCTTAGTCAAATGAGTTGCATGAATAAAATTTGAGAACCACTCTATATATGCTTAGATAACATTGATTATTCACTCAATCTTCAAAGTGTTCACTTTTATAACATTAGATTTATTTCTTAAGTTATTTTATCTTGGATGTGGGTATAGTAGTGAACCTTGCTAAGGAATTTGTCATTTTGGATTACCCTATTCCTAGCTATGTTGGTGAGGTTTGTAGTTTTATTTGTTTAGTAGCTTATTACAAGATTTTCATTATGAACTTCTTCCACATCATTTTTCCTATTATGAAGTTGTTGCAGATAGATGTAGGTTTCTTGTATAATCCATAGTGTTAGACTACTTATGATAAACTCAAAAGTAAACTAATCTTGACTTCTATTTTGATTTCATCTACTCTAGAAAAACCATTAGAAATTTTACACATGCATCAAGAGAAGACTATTTATCTATTCCCACTTAAGAGGGAAAAGTGGTAGCATAAGCCTCACAATAGCTAAATACTTATGAGATATTCTATAAAACTCATGATCTTGAGTTGGGAGTGGTGGTGTTTATCATGAAGGTTTACCATCACTATTTCTCATAGAAGAAATTAAATATTTGGATAAATCATAATGGGTTGTAGTATCTAATGAATTAGAGACAATTGAACCTATGCCAAAGGTGGGCTAAACTATTTAAAAAATATGATTTTACCCTCTAATATCAAATAAGAAAAAGAAATGTTATTAAAATTTCCTTAAGCTATATGATTAGTAAGCTTCATAGTTTGATGAGATTCATTTGGATCAATAATGCGATTCTTGGTGTAATCAACTTAGGTAGTTTGGTGATTCTCTAGTGTTGGTTTATGTGCTTAGGTTTCTTTATCATAAGAATTAAGTATGTTTGTTTAATTCATTATGGCAATGTCTATTAGAGAAATCATACCTCAGTAGACTCAGGTGTATGATGGTAGTGACAAGATGTACTAGATATTAAAGAGGTTATCTTGGTAGTCAAACATGAGAAAGTAGGTTGCAAAATTTATTATAGATGCTTATGTTATCAATAGGTTAAAATGGATCTTTAGTGACTAGATGTCTATTTGTACCCTCACACTATTCTAGAGTGAAGATAGAAGGTAATTGGTATGAATTTTATTACCAATTTACCTTGCACTAGACATGGAAATGATGATATCTTTATTATTGTTGATTTGTTAAGCAAGTCAAATTATTTTCTATCTACAAGAACTTCTATGTAGAATTCCAAACACTCCATGGTATCTATATCCTCCTCACTCTAAAATATATGTAATCCTAGCTTACAAAATTACTCCATAGGCTCATGCTTCATTTATCATCTACCACCATCATCATTTCCTCAAGCAATAAGTATTGATGATGAGTTTAAGTTCTTATCTATATGTTGATAGATGAATTAAAATAAATAACAATTAATGTCTGCTTGAATAATATTTTCATTAAAAATTAAAGTAGGAGTAGGAATAATAGATTCAACTTAGGGATCCATTATGATTTCCTATATTTAATCAAGAACATGATTCGGTGTCAAAGTTAGACTACTAAGCCTAAAATCCATCCTCTTGCCATGGCTATATTAACCTCAAGCATCTACCATAATTGATCATAATAATATGAATTGAGAAAATCATCAATCCTAGTTTAGGATATCAACTTGTAATACCCATTTTCATAGCTTTAGGTTGGAAATCATTACATTAAGTATAGAACCCATAAACAAATAATTGGTCAAGGCAAGAAAATAGGAAATTAAAATAAACCAATGCAATGATATGAGAGAGCACTTATGGTGAAGCCATGAACAAAAAGGAAAAGAATAGACTATCATAGTAGTAGAAAAATAAATATTCAACTATATCAAAATATATGTAATCATACATAAATCCATAATTTAATTTCATAAAACATGAAATAAGGAAAAATTTGATACATATTTAAAATGCCATAAATATATCATAGGATAAAGAAATAATGCTATAAATAGGAAAAAAAATATGCATGAAATCCAAATGAGCAACAAACACCCAAGAATCTCCTTACTCATCCTAGGCCTAATGGCCTATAAATAAGAGAGAGAGAGGTTAATATACACTGAGTAAGAAACAATGATACCTCCTCAAGCTAAATCATAGGAAACTCTCATGGTAGATAGGTGAAGTTATGTTGTTCTAAAAAATATGTTAGTGTGAAAAAATGATCCAAACATCCAATATTACTTATCAAAAATTCATAAAAACATCATTAAATCTAACAAAAAAAAACTACCCACATCATCCATCAACTGGAAAATAAGGAGATTAGCATATATCATCCTCAATTTCAAATGCATCAATAGTTATCATTTGTACTTGTTCAAAATTTCAAATTTCAAATACCAAGCTACCATGTACATGCATTTATTATTAATTTCAAACTAGACTACAAGTTCTAGAGGTGTCATCTAGGACTCACCTCTAACATTCTAGAGGCATTGAACAAAGGACCAATGAGCCATTGATCATTCTGTCATGTACAATGGGGACTAAAATAAAAGCCACACTAATGCATAATAGTGGGGGTTAAATATCAAACATATTTATGAAGTCCATCTTCAACTAGACATGTAACTAAGTACTAACTTATGACAATCAACATTTATATAGGAATTTAAACAAGAAAAACCAAACATTAATGATGGAAGAACACAAACAATATCTAACCTATCCAAACAAGCTTGAAAAATCTAATAATATATGCTAACTAAAATTGACATGTCAATAAAGTATAGGTCTAACAAACTAAGTCAAATAAGGTTAAAAGATATTAAAATGAGATAATTAAAATGAGATAAGTAGAGCTTCAATGATACAAAGGAATTAAGAATGATGAAATTAGTATATCATAAACCAATGAGAAAATGGAATATAATAGAGGCTACGTTTTTCTAGACTAGAAGACTAATATATAGATATCAAGGGATCCATGGTTGATTATTATGGAGTGGAATCCAAACTCATACAAGAGTTAAAATGGTCAAAACACACACAAATGACTATAGAGATTTACACAACTCTCATTAAATCTCTCTTTCAATTCTTATTCCACTCTTCATATGACACTCTCATGTCAAACACAAAAACATAAAAATATATTTATCAATTATAAGATAAGAATATTTGGGAAACCTTTTTCATGAACAACTTGAAGATTCTCAACTTTTCCAATCTTGTTCTCATCTTTCCTAACCATTTTCCAACTTAGATCTACCAACTTAGAAGTTTTCTTCACTATACAAGATATCTTTAGACTTGGAAAGATTTCTTTTGATCAACCTTGGTTTTTAGATAAGATGTCTCTTGTCTTCACAAGACATCTCTTGTCTTCACAAGACATCTCTTGTTGATACTAGACATCTCCTCCTATGGAAAGATGTCTTCCTAGAGATGTCTATTGCCTAGGATAGATGTCTCACTACAGATGTCTCTGGCTAGAATTAGATGGCTCTTAGTCGCTTGGGACATCTCTTATCACATCCCAACTCTCAGTCTAAACAAATCTTAGGTTACCAAAGTCTTTCTAGCTTTTTGAACCTATAATTAATTTCCTATAGGGATGAAAAGAGACTCAAAAGAGGTTTTTCTATACCAACTCTTCCAACATTCAAAAAGTAAATATAAGTGCATAAGGGACTAGGCATAACAGTAATCCCTAACTTAGCAAGTTTGGTCTTATGAATTCATACAACATCATCAATAGATTTATCATTTAAATGAATTATATACTCATGCCTCTTCACTTCATGAGTATTAGAAGATTATCTCTTCTTGAGTAGAATTTTGTCCTCTCCATTGAAGGTTTGGACTTGTTAATATCCCTTTTCAACTCGTCGATGTCACCCAATATGATTTCATCAAATATCAATCTAGGTAATGCATAAAATTTAAAACTTAAAAAAATACATAGCCACATTGTTTAGTAGTTTGTTTCAAAAGCATTAGCATTGATTTTTTTTCTTTATCATAAAAGGAATAATTTTCTTGGCTTTCAACTTTGAGAGGTTGACACCTCTTACTTTCTTCTTCTTTAAGTGCATCGAAAAAAGATCACCAACATCAAATTTGGGCTTACTCTTGCACTCATTCCTCTTAATAACTCTCTCTTTAGGATTCTTATTAATATTTTCCTTCACTTGAGCATGAAGATCCTTCATCTATTACAAAAAATCATTACTCAACTAATCTTCATCATCAAAACTCTTAATAGTATCCATCATCTTAGGAAAAAACTAATAATTAACCTTATATGGACTCTTTACAATAGCAACATGAAAAATATTATCATAAGAAAATTTACATGATACACCAAAGTTTTCCACTTATTAGGATATCCTTCATACAAACATATAAACATATTTAGCAACAATTTATTAATCAGTTCCATTTGATCATCATATTTTTAATGATATTCACTAGAAATTTCAACTTTCTTTTTAAAATTTTCAAAATAGGCCTCTAAAACTAAGTAGTAAACTTGGATTTTCTATCATTAATAATATTGAAATGAATCCAATGGAACTTCATAATATGCTGGGAAAAAAAATTTTCAACATGAGATGCATCACTCACCTTTTTACATAAAATGAAGTATGTCATATTAGAGAATCTATCCATCATAGTAAATATAGCATCATTTCCACTTTTTGTCTTTGAAATCCTAGTTACAAAGTTCATTGACACACTTTTCCATGAACCCTTGGGAAGTAGTAGAGGCATATAATGCCCATTCACTCTTTTACCTCTTTTGAATTTTTGACATGTCAAGTACTCCTCCACAAATTTTTAAACTTCAAAGCCCATTCTAGGAAAAACATAATGCCTACCCATAAGTCCCAATGTATCATCTCTACCCATGTGACTTGCCATATCACCATAATGCTTTTCAGCTAAAATCTCTTTCCTAAAATCATAATTATCAATACATACCTTACTATTTTTTAAAAATATTTCATCTTGAATATAATAGTCCCTCCATTGGTTTATCATACTCAAAAATGATTTTTTGAGGCCTCTATAAGCCTACCAAGAATTTGAATCATGTCCATATGAATCAGAAAAATCACTTATACCTTCCACATGAGGTATGCTAAAATTCATCACATGCACCCTAGATAATGCATTAACCACCACATTGGCTTTCCAACATTTTTGCTTGAGCACAAAACTAAACTTCTATAATTATTCCATCCACTTCATGTTTTAAGCATTCAATATTTTTTGGGAATTTATGAATTGAAATGCATTATGGTTATTCATCAAATTAAACTCTTTGGATAATAAGTAATGCCTACAATTCTTAATTTCTTTAAGAATAGCTTATAATTGACTCTCTTAAATTCTATATTTTTGCCTAGACTCATTCAAATTTTCTAAAAAGAGTGCAATAGGCATAACATCTTGTGATAGCACTCCTCCAATGACAAGTCCACTTGCAACCAACTTCACTTGAAAAAGTGTCTAGAAATCAAGTATTATAAGAACCAATAAACTTGTAATTTTTGCCTCCAAAAAGTCAAAGTTCCTTTGTGTTTCTTAACCTCATCTAAAATCTTGATTCTTATTAAGAAAAGAAAACATAGGACATTAAATACCACTAAAATTTTTTATGAACCTTATATAAAAACCTAATAAAATAAGAAATTATCTTATCTTTCTAACATTATTAGGAATTAGCCAATCTCTAATCATCCTCACCTTGGTAGCATCAATCTAAATTTGATTTTTAGAAATCACCTGTAGAAAATTTGTGATATTCCTCTCGAAGAAATGACTTTTCTTCACATTGATCACCAAATGTGCTTCATCCAACTTAAAAAAATACTCTCCCTAAATGCTCCAAGTTCTTCTCCTTACTAGAGATATACACCAAAATATCATCAAAGAAGACAATGCAACACGTACTAATCAAATCCTTGATAACATAATGCCTTAGGTTCAGGAATGTAGCAAGACATTTGTAAGTCCAAATGGCATCTTCAACCACTCAATAAATCCATCTAGTATCTTAAAATATATCTCCCATTTACTTCTAAGTCTTATACAATTTTCACAAAATCCACTCTTAAAATCAATTTGGCTAAAAACCTCTTCATTGGTAAGGATGTTAAGGATGTCATCCATCCTATGAATAGAAAACCTATACCTTACTATTATCCTATTCACAACCCTAGAATCAATGCATATTTCCCATTATTTACTTTGCTTCTTTGACATAAGCACTATTGGAACTACATAAGAAGAAATTGGCTTCCTCACGAGGCCATTTACAAGAAATTCCTCTAATTTTCTTTGCAACTCAATCCATTGATTTAGTGCAGTCTAATATGTCCTTTCATTTGGAATGGTAGCAATAGGGATGAAATAAATTTGATGCTAAACATTTCTCATTTATAACAATCCATAAAATTCTCCTTCAAATACCTTCAAAAATTGCTTCTTCAAGCCTAACACACCTACTAAAAGTTCTACCTCTACAAAATTATTAATAGAATAAATAGATGATACAACCACAAAATTAAAACTAGCCTCATCATATACCTTAATATGTTCTCTCTTATCATGAAGACTTAAGGAAGCATGAGATGAGATTTGTTATCTCACTTATTCAACTCATATAGGAATCAACTCATGGAATCCATTAGGTCTTGCAACACTCCACACATTTCTTGCTTCATCATGATCAAAATTATAAGGCCTTATAAACATCACATCAATTCAATCAATTAGTAGTACATCATATTTCATAATTTCATGATAACTCACAAGTTTAAATTTCAAGACAAATTGCTCTCTCACCTCTTGAGAGAAGTCTCTTGGTAACTAATATACTTTGTAGGGTCTAGGATGAGGATTTGTTGATAAATCCAATTTAGCAACATCTCTAGAAGAAATAACATTTTCTTGAGCTCCCCCATCAATCAAAATATGAATCCATTCTCCATTAAGCAAACATCTAGTCTAAATTAAAAACAACATTTTTCTTGATGGTTGATCTCATGTATTTAAATTTCTCATAAATGCACCTAAATTCAATTCAAAAACTAACTTAATTTTAGGACCATTAAGATTATCTCTCTGAAGAGTTTAGTTTAATATCTCCTCTACCTTCATGACATGTACATCCTTACCCTTATAAATCTTGTAAAGTTGATATTCTCATTTCTTGTATTTTCATTCTCCATAGTTAAAGAATTGAATATTAGATTAGTTCCTTCCTCAGACCTTGTCATCTCTAATATGATCCTTCCTAGCTTTGCCCTTCTTATCATCCTTTTCGTACTTCTTGTCATTTCTACCATCTTTGTTTTCAAATTTTAACTTAGATCCCTTATCTAGTTTAAATCTTTTATCCTTCCACTTTAAAGCTTGTATACCTCTATTTCCAAATCCATTGAGTTTCTTTTCCACCTTGAGTGTAAAATCATAATCTTCATCAAGAGTTTTTGGCTCATAAAATGATAATTCCTATTGATACATCATTTTGAGACCTTCAAGAAAGATTAAATACTATTCATATTCCTCCAAATTTACCTTATCTTTATGAAATATTTTCTAACATTCATTTTAATACTTCATAACAACTTTGTCATCCTATCTAAGTGTTGGCACATTTGGCCATTACATGGAGCAGTTGGAATATTTTGTTCATTTGGAATATTTTGTTCAAAATATGAGCAAAACCCCTAGTTGTAAATTTGCAGTTTAGTATTGTGAGTAATGGGTATTCTTGGAGAAGAAAGCTTGGTAAATAATGTTGATGATTTAAGCCTTCTTCGAAAGTAAATTAAAGTACCAAGATATTTTCTTGAGTGAAGGTTGGAATAAAAAGAGAAGGATTATTTACCACAAGAAAGCATAGTACCTCATTAATATTGGCAAAATAAACAACACCGTGGGTAGTGGATTATCAAAAATCGGCTAAAGAGTCCAACTGGTTTTGAATTCGTAATTATCAAAGGATGTAAAGGTTTCTGTATTGTAGAAACCCCAAATTCGCATATGACCCGAGACCCATTGTTAATGCTACTGGGAAAAACGAAATCAGAAAAAAAAAACGAAGTTGAATGCTGCGGTATTGGGGTGTTTCCTTTGGCTTGCTGGTTCTGGACTGCGTCCACGTACCAGTCGGAGCTATGTTGCCGACTCGTCAGACGCCAAACCTAAGTTCATGAAGTGCGTGGGAGGTCCTTCTTGCACTGATGAGCCATTTTAACAGGGGTTTCAGGTAGTAATCACGTGGAGAAAATCAGATAGAATTGAGGCCAATGGAGGGCAGAACATAGGGATTAAACAACAAGGAAAAAATTGAAACCCTCTATATACAATACACAGAGAAAGACGTCCCATTTTGTTCGGGCCCCGATTCTATTTTTGTCGTAGGCCGTACCAGTTTCAGTTGTGTGAGCAGCAATGGCTCTAAAGGTTCCTGTGATTTCAATGGCTGCAGATTCACAACACATTCATCCCTGGTCCTGTAATCAATGACAATGGTGGAGACAAACAAAAACAAGAAATGCAGGAAGCCCTAAACCAATTTTGGGGGCAAAACAAAAAAATCTTTGGCAATCAAAACCCTCTATTTGGGACAGTATGCTCAGTGCGTCATTTTTCAAGAAAACCCTTCTTCTCCATCACGCGACGGCAGAGCCAAATGCAGTTGCAGAGCCTTCTCCCACGGTGATCGTCAGTTACGGTTTTGCAGGGCCTTATTGTGCGATGGCAGTTCGAATCTACGGTTTGGGATGATGCTGCATTTTGAATCTTGATTCAAACATGTGTTGGTTCTTACAGGTTTTGTGCAAAAATGAGAGAAAGACCATTGTCCTGGAACTATGATTGAGCCTCTATGCGATTTATAGGGAAGACAAGAAGAATCGTTTAAGGACATAACTTTGTCGCTTTCACCAAGAATTATTTGATTACTTCTGCCGCTCAAAGTATATGGTTAAGATGGAGTATAAATTAACCAACAATATATATATATCCATCATATGAAGTACCCATTGTATGAAGCCTTGATTTAAAAACTTGCCTTCAATTATCCCAATTCATGAAAAATTATTTTAAAACATATAAGTTACTACCCGTAAAACTTTTTTGCAATATTGATTATCCCATTACATTTAATGTCACATTACATTAATGTTAGCATAAAATTCTCCTAATTTTATGCATAACTTCCTAACTCCCTAACTACATAGCTTTCTCCTAGCTTGTTGGGCAAGTAATCTTCTAATTGGTTAGTCAAGTTACTTGAGAGAAAAGTTAGGTGAGATATTTTGAGATTTTTTTTGAAATTGTAACTTCCCTACCTACCTTTGAACCCTATAAAAGGGCTTCAAGGAGGGAAAATGAAAAGAAAATGGGAATCTCATTTTTGATAAGGAATTTTGGAGGGAATAATTGGGGTTTCATACATTACTTAGAAGACTTTTGGGTGGTCTCATACATCACACTTGGGCTCTCTCTCGGAGACATACTCGAGGTCTTGAGAAGAGCTTTGTGAAGAAATTGTGAATGATTGCTTGCAAGATGGCTTGCTAGAGTAAAGATTTCAGCCTCTTTGTCATGGTCCTGTGAGTTATGCATTTCATTTTTTTTATTTAAATTGTTTAGCTAGTGGTTTAGATAGTATCATCCTTGGCAAGTAATTTTGGGATTTTTAGATTGCTCTTATTGTTCTTATTGCCCAATAGAAATTTCTATTAAAATTTTGCCATAGAAGCACTTGTGTTTAAAAGCCTTGAGAGCATTTTAGTAGTAATTTTTTTTTATTGTGTAATGTGTGGGAACTTCTATTGGGATTGTTGTAAGAGAACCTCTATTTGTAGTCACACTGTTGAACAATTCAGTAGTCGAGAGGGTTCAAAAAATCTTTGGTATTTTGATGGGACCAGAATAGCTTCCTTTTATCTTTAAAGTGAATTCCCATGGTATTTCAATCAGAAATTGTCAAGTCTTTTAAAGGTTCTGTTTGAATACAATCGTTGACATCTATTATCTAGTCAAAATGGAGTCTCGTACGTGGTAGTTTACGCAGCAATTTTTGGTAGCATAATAGGATTGTCTTGAAGATATTGCTTGTTTGAGCCTTGGAAGTTTGAACAATTTGTAGATATTGAATTTGGAATAGCTTTATTGCAAAGTGTTTACTTGTGTCATTCTACCTTGTTTAAATATTTGAGGTTTCCACAAATCTGCTTTCTTTTCTTTTCTGTCTATTTCCATTGAATCTTGCTCTATTTCTAGTTTTCTTGTGGAACTATCTCTTTCTCTAGGGAAAATTAGGAGTATATTTGGAGAGTTGTGCTCAAATGTTTTTGCAAAATTTTATTTGTTACAAGTAGGTATTATAAGGACCGCATAGACTAGGCAGTTGAACAAAACAGGAAATTTTCAACAACTCACAGGACTGGGCAAAGTTGGCTGAATCTCTTTAAAGTAAGTCATTTGTAGTTTACACGCAACGCAATCGTTACATTTCTCACAACCACATGCCGCAACAGCACACACACATACTCACATTAACTACTGAGTTTATTTGGAGGTATCTAGGCCTTGGTGTTGCCAGAGACCAGCAGACACCTAAATCCTGTTCGAGGACACTCGTTGGCGGTCGTGTCCCAAACGGTCGCCAAAAATTTTTTTGGCGCTAGAAGGAGGGCTGAAAATTAAGCCTCTAGGTTCATAAGCCTTATACTTTTAGCATATCAACAATTATTTGTAAGGCTTAAGAATTAGATACTATTTTCAGTTCATGACCAAGAAATTTCATAGTTTGGAAAGTTTCAAAGTTTCAAAGGATATTCTAGATTCTAAGACTGATTCTTCATCAGAAGAAGAAGAAAAGAAAGCTTCTAAATTGGGAACAAGTAGTGGAGTGAAAACTAGAAGATCAAGAAGATCATCCATTATCTCTGGTTTATCAATTCGTAAGAGAAGATCTAGAAAGTCTAAGAGTTCAACATCTCAAAGGAATAGGATGGCAAATCCTTGGCAATGAGTTACACCATTAGAATTTCAGAATTACAATGATATTCCTAAGGTAGTTTACAAATATTTTCCTGAGCCTTTTATTCCTGGGAAAGCTTATTTAGCTGAAGAATATATTCACATGTTTGAGTTAGCTTTAGCTCATACAAATATTCAACATGAAGATCAAGCTTGTAGGTTGTTTGTATCAAATCTAAAGGATATGGCTCAAATTTGGTATTCAAACTTACCAAGTAACAGTATTACAAGTTGGGATGACATGAAGAATCTTTTCTTAGCCCATTTTGGTAATCAATTAGATCAACAACAACTATACTGTGGATTGATACAAGCTAAGCAAGGAGTTAAAGAGTCAATTAGAGATTTTAACATTAAGTTTCAATGAATATGTGGACTCTTTCAAAGAAAATATAGGCCATCAGAAGAAATGCTTAAGGAAACTTACCTTAAGGCTGTTAACCCCAACATTTTAATTTGGTTGAGGAGAACTCCAGACTTAACTACACTAAACGACTATTTTAGTGAAGCTATACAATTAGAAAAATAATTGAATCCTGAAGAAAATATTGTGATTCAAAAAAGAGAAGAAAAAGTTATGATTCCTATGCAAGATTTTGCTCAATCTAAAGCTTTACCAGGTCCATATCATGTTAAGATAGAGCCAGAACATGAAAGAGTGGGATCTGAAAAAGGGAAATTAATGAGAGATATGTCTAACAAAATAGTGAAGCTTGAAAAATCTTTGGCAAAAGGAAATATCAAGGAAGAAAAGAAAAATAGAAAGCATAAACATTAAGGCACTAAGTTAGTGGAAGATGAATATGAAAGTGATCTTATTATGTCCAAATTTCTTGATATTGAATCTGATAATGAGTTATCTAGTGTTCACTATGCAAGTAAATCTTCTAGCAATGGATCTAGTGATACTTCTTCTCTATCAAGTTCTGAAGAAGATATGTCTTCAGATGAAGAATGTAATAACAATGAGGAAAATGGATATAGTCTTCGATCTAAGGAAAGACTAACTACTTCTAGACCCCCAAATGTTATTACTGATCCATCTACTAAGAGAAAAGCTTTTGAGCCAAGTAGAAAGGATAAGAATAAAGGTAAAGACAATCAAGTGGAGCAAAGCACTCCAATTCAGTCTTTTAATAAATGGATAAAGAGATCAAGCTTTATTGANTTCTTTTGACAATGAAATTTAAGGATAAATACTTACATAATTGTTTAGTTGATTCCAGAGCTACGTCTACTATAATGTCATTGTCTATATGTAAGAAACTTGGTTTGATTCCTGAAAAATCAAACAAAAATATTGTTCAAGTGGATAAAAGTAGAGTGAAGATTGTGGGTCAATTACCAAATCTTCTATTGGAAATTGCTTCTAAACCTTGCATCAAAAGTAGAGTAACTATTCAAGTGGTAGACATACTAGATTCACATAGTCTCTTATTGAGTAGAAGTTGGAGCAAGAATTTCTCAGGTTACATATCAACAGATTATTCTCACATGTGGTTACCTTGGAGAGGAGAACCAAATCAAATCTACATCTATAGCGAACCTTTGATGATAGATAATATTACTTCAAACGGACAAAGTAAAATGGCTGAAAAAGGAGCTGCTGAAAATAAAATTTGTACACTCCAAGAAAGTTGTAGTCCTGAAAAAGAACAGTCAAAGCAAGAGGATAAATCGGAGTTATACTTTGATGGTTCATGCAATTCAAAAGGTGCAGGAGTTGGAATAGTTATATTCAAGAATGATTCACCTGAAATTCTCAAAGCAATTCATTTATCTTTTCCTTGTACTAACAACAAGGCTGAGTATGAAGCTTTATCTATTGAGAATAGCTCTAGACAAAAAGATCAAAGAAATCATTATAAAGGGAGACTCAAGATTAGTCTATGAACAAGTAAAAGGTAACTGTGTCATAAAGAGCTCATTCTTGAGACCTTATAAGCAACTTGCTTGTAAGATGTTAGATCAGTTTCAACATTGCCAAATAGAGCATATAAATAGAGCAGAGAATCTTATAGCAAATGATTTGGCAAAGGTAGCTTCAACATTGGATATGCAATTATTAGAGAGTTACAAAGATGTCATGATTGAAGAAGAACATCAGCCATTAATACCAGATAATATAAGACATTTACAAATATTTGAAGACTATGATCAAGTACTAAGATTTATGAAGAATAAGCAAGAATTTGAGGGTCAAGTGATACCTGAAACGTCATCAAATTCCAAAGCTAATTTTATTCCAAAAAGGATGATTGACTTGGAACATGAGTTCAAGAAAAATTTACTTACTGGAAAAGATTTACAAAACCTAGATAGTCAAGCTTTCGAGGCAGTGAATTTTGGATTAGACAGGATGCCAAAGATGTTAAATGTTACAAAGGAAAGATATTCTAGTTTCAAGCAAGATTTGTTGTCATGTCTAAGAAATAATTTGGATAATTTTGCTTGGTCTTATGATGATCTTAAAGCTTTTAGGCAAGATGTGATGACACACAAGATTCCTTTAATTGAAGGTTGCAAAACAATCAAG
>MNCI01027882.1:536284-549276 GCA_015680685.1 Gnetum montanum | reverse complement strand
AAAGTTGGCTGAATCTCTTTAAAGTAAGTCATTTTTAGTTTACACGCAACGCAATCATTACATTTCTCACAACCGCACGCCGCAACAGCACACACACATACTCACATTAACTACTGAGTTTATTTGGAGGTATCTGGGCCTTGGTGTTGCCAGAGACTAGTAGACACCTAAATCCTGTTCGAGGACACTCGTTGGCGGTCGCATCCCAAACGGTCGCCAACACCAAGGAATTTCAACTTCATGATATTCTCTTTTCTATATTGATATTATTCAAATTTTTGTCTCTACCTATATGATAAGGAGCTCCTATGGATTCCAAAATCCAAGCTCTTTCAATTGAAAAAATAATCAAATTTAATGAGAAAGAAAAACTGAAAGCTTTATCCTTACTCAAATGGTGAAAATAAAACTAAAGGAAGCCACATGCTCCAAAGGATAGATAAGAGATTCAATCCAAAGGATAGAATTCTAGTAGCATTTTAGAATGCTTTAGCAAGCCTTTCTTCATCTTCATCATCAAGCTTTCCATGGGAATAAGTAGATGATAGTGATGAAGCTATTGGATCTTTAGCATAAGGATTTAATTCCCTTCCGCTAGAATCCTAGGATGATGGGTTCTCACATTCTCATAGTTAGAATGTTCTTTCTCCGCATTTGCTCCCTTTCCACTAGGTTGAGAAACTTCTTCATCAGTATTTGAATGTGAATGCTTATCATCACCATGAAACAAAATATGTCTAGGACCTACATTCCTATCTACCTTGACACTAATCTCATTCGATTATTTAATGATTAGTTGAAAGGTAGATTTCATCCCCTCCATACATTCATTTAGGGCTTGAACCTATTTTTTCTTAAAAGCCATCTAAAATAGACACAAAAATCAGTAACCAAATTCCAGCCAACAATAAACATAACTCTATAATACTAATAACTTAAAGCAAGACCACTCTAACTTGCTTTAACTCTTCAAAGACACATCAAATCCAAAATGTATGAAGATAATTCAATTACTAGAAAAATACTAGCTACCTTAAATTAATTCAAAAGAAGATTATAATTACAATGGTGATTTAGAGCCTCATGATTGATAATATCATTATTTTTGTGAGTGTTCTTATTTGTTCCCTGGGAGCACTACATAGTGCTCTCGCGAGAGTGCTGTCCATGGGAGCATCTCACATAGTTGCGCTAGCACAAGCGCTCTCATNGTCCATGGGAGCATCTCACATAGTTGCGCTAGCACAAGCGCTCTCACGAGACCAAGTGTTGGCCCAACAGACCCTCGTGACCAAGTGTTGGCCCAATGGTCATGCTAATCATATGCATGGCTCCTCAGTTTTTCTATTTTTTGTTTTGCAAATTATTTACTTCACACCTTTTTTATTTTAATACTTCTTCCCATTTTACACCATTTTTTGTTTTGCACCATCATTAGTACATTTAAATCTTTCTTGAACATTTTATACTTTCTTATATATTTTACTTTGTTTAAATGTGATTTTCTAATTTTTGCTAATAAATGTGCTTTTTGCCAATAGGACATAGTGGTGTTGTAACTACTACTAATGGTGGTTTGTGCTCAATGTTTTGTTTGTTAATGTCTAGTTTCTATTTTTGAATGTTTGTGTCGATGGCTAAGTCAAAGTTTCTATTTCATGGAATAGGAAATGGATCCATGATAGTTACCCATCCACAAACTCTATGTTTTTTCTTATTTTGGATCTTTGATGTCCCTTTCATTAAATAAAATTTTAATAAATTTGTGACCTTGGTAGTTTCTCTAATTAGAAAGGATTCAAAGGTTTGCATATAATGTGACTTCAAGAGGACTCAATACTCTTTGTACTCTTCTACTTGTTTGGGTACTTGAGTATTTCCATATACATTTTACCATTTCATGTCAACTAATAATAGGAATTTAAATAAAATCTTTACATGGTGTGGTTCCCATCTAATAAAAGAGAGTAAGAAAACAAAAACAAAAACAAAACATGATGGAAATATAAATCACACCCCTTCAACAAATAAATGAGCTACAAGCACTAGTTATAGAACTAGAAAGACATTTACTCATACTTGAAGGTTCCATCTAACTAAGGCCCTCATCACTTCCTACTTTTCTTTTCTTCTCTTTATTGAATGATGGTTGTTTTTTGAGAGCACTCTTGTGTCTCGAGGGGAGGATTGGTCTTGGAATGGAGATGCAAAGTCACTAAGAGAGGTTGATTTTAGTCTAGACTAAGGATGGATCTTCTCAATTCATTCTAAACACAAAACTCCACAAGGGATTTCTTATGACCTCAATTTGGAATTCCATTCCACCTTTTCCATCATCCATCTATGCTATCCGTAACTCACCTCACTGTCAAAGTCCATGTTCTTGATTTGGTGTCTTGGCCTAACATACTTGAATTCTTAGGTAGAATCTTTAAAGTTTTGGTCCTTAACTTCCATCAACCATTAATCATCTATGGGGCCCATAAACTCCTTAGGTTGAGGTTATGCAAGGGCAAACAAGGCATGTGCCTACTATGGGGAGGATTCACTTGCATCTCTCTTGGTTGGGTTCATTAAGCACCTTATACTTAGGCATTCTTGCAATCATAATCTTTCATACACATATCTTCTACATCAAACCATGTGCTCCTTTACATATTTTGATCTATAAACACATTCTCCATCATATTTTTCAATTTTTGATCTTTCAAAGATCCTATTCAATGATTTCATCATATTCTTGCCTTTTTTGGAACTCCATGGATTCCAAATTCATTGAAAAAATTCTTATATTTTTTAAGATATTCAAAATTTAAAATTTTTCCTACAACCTCCATATATAGGGCCTCATCGATGGAGCAAGTGCATATATGAGGCCCCATATATGTACCCTATTGACGTAGCAAAAAAATACTATATATATGTGTGATCCCACTTTGAAATTTTCACATTTTCTCATAAATGCTAAGGGATTTTTTCCAATTTCCAGAGCTCAAAACCTTCCAGAGACCATAGCTTTCTAACTTTTTATCCAAATCACTCTATTCTTCAACTTTGCAACTATTGTAGGTAAGCTCTTCATCATGGGGGCCACAAATATGCCATTTTTTAATAAAAAAATTTTCACCATTTTTCTAACTCCCACAAAGGTTTAACTAAGAAATCAACTATTAAATAGAAAATTACAAGAGTTAAACCTTTCCAACAAGCTTTGGTGACATTTACAATAAATAATTAATAAAATAGTTCATCTGCCATGGTCCAACCTTAGCCAAAAAGTAACTAACTGATAAGATAAGGTATTAAAAAATTTAAAGTTACATATTATATCTACTAATCCATGGATAGATGACACCAAAAGGCAAACACATGTAGGAAGTAGGAACATTTCAACCAAGGGAGAAATGAACTAAAATAGGAAGGGGTGAAGAGTAAGTCCAGGAAAAACCACTTGTAACCCATGTCACAGGTCCTCTTAGGAAAGAGACCAAAATGGAATCTATTTGACAAATTTTAGAACCAACATGAGCAACAAAACATTCCCATCGAGATGATGCACCAACTCAACAAGAAAATCTCAAGGTAACCTCGACAAAAGCTTGCCTAAATCAAATTAGATTGAGGGAGGTCCAAAAAATGGTGATCTAAGAGTTAAACTTTAGCCCTTTCTTAGAGTAAGCACCAAAAGAATTGTAGGGATAACAGAAGACCTCTTCCATATGGCCAATTATCACTTCCACTGGGGAGTGGTACATGGGAGAGACATTTTTATTCTAGAACAATAGGCAAGCCAATTTAATCATCAAAATCAAGGATGTCTCAATGTCCTACTCAATGCAGGACATTGCCAAAGTGCTTGGGTTGCTAGAAATAGGAATGAATATCACTAAGATTTCAATGCAAGTGGACCCAAGCATAAAAAAAGAATGGATGTAATGGTGCTATGGTGTCAATTATAAGGATTTTGGTGTGCTCACACTAGTAGAAAGGATCCACTACAAGATTGTAACCTTTCATATAAGTCCCATAATGAGGCCTAGCAAAATCATCATCTTCTTTGCCCGTGCATGCACGATTCTGAGTGGACGATTTTCTATCAACCTTCTATAATTGATCTATCTAGAGATGGAGAAGTGATGTAAAGAAAATGAACATTGAAGGAAGGCACTCCCCTTCCCATGGCACATCAAAAAACTATGTCAGAGGAGAGGAATAGTCTGTTATACAAATGATGCTGTCAGGCATTCCCCAACCACTAATTGGATGAAAATGATGAAAGAAAAAATGCCTACAATAATCATTCAAGAAGAGGAGTAGCCACCACTACCTCCACTTGCCACTTAAACAACTATGTCAAAAATTGCTACAATAGCCAAATGGTTGCACGCGTACCAAGAATGGCTCTTGAGTGAACAAGAGCAATGAGCAAGCATGAGTGGCATGGATCCATCTATGTATTGATCAACAATGAGTCAACTAAATGAGGTGGCCTAAACAATCAGCCTAATGGACAAAGGTAGATTCATTTTCTTAGCCCAAACAACATAGTTATTCATGAGATCAAATCCTAGTGCTAGAGAGGTTACGATATCTCTCGCAGAATAGCAACCACTCCTAGAAATCTCTAAAAATGCCACAACCTTCTTAGTATGTGGAGAAAGGTGAGGAGGCAACAGTATTGCTAATGTAGAACTAAGGGTAGGAGATAGCATACAAGGTGGTTGCTAACTAAATTACCAAAACACTCAATGCACTTGTAGCATTTGTACAATATGTCACTACACTCAAGGATGTGTAGATGTCCACAGGAACCACACATAATAGAATAAATGTAGCACAACATGAAGAACTATTGGATTGACTAGTGGGAATTGGGTAACCACTTCCAGATGTATTTGATCTTCTAGAAAATATTACTGCAACCCAGTCAAAGCTACTAGAGGTAAGAGGTAAAAACATCATCTTGAAGGGGCAACTCAAAATAGCCAAAGAGATAAATCAACATTTGTCTACTAAATTTGTCAAATTAAGAGCCCAAATTACTAATCCTACATTTCTCAACCTAGCATTAATGAGTGATGAAGCTCTTGAATAGCTTTACACTAGACTAAAAGGGGTTGAGGATGAGATGGAGATAGTGGTGTTCTACTGATCCTTGGTAGAGGCTACACAACACAAAATTTAGAAGGCCTTGGATTAGATCCATCAAGAGAATTTACAATTGATAGTAGAGAACCATTGCCTACATAATATTGATGAGAAAAAAAAATAATGAAGCAAATTCATCCATCAATAGCAGGAACAACTGGCCAAAGCAAACACATAGCTAAGAAGATTCAAAACTGAAAATCAAAACCTCTTCATGGAGGAGGTTCATGTCCTTTGAAAAAAGACTGAAATAGAGGTAGCCACCTAGAAATCAAAGGCTCTCAAATTTGAGAGAGTCAAAGATCGTTACAGAGATCAGGTTAGTCTATAGAAATAAGTGAATGAAAAATGCATCTAGTTGGCAAAGGCAAAAGTAAATGAAACCTTTCAACAACTCTAGTAAGGAAGAGAATTATGGAAACCTATTGTTTATGGGATAGATTCCTACAACAAGGCAGAAATCCACATGAAGGAGTTGCAGATTGAGGAGATGATAGAATACATGAAGCTCACCAATCTATGATATGCAAATCTAGCCATGTTGACTATTAGATGACCATGGTCAAAACTAAAAAAGTGGATGGCTAGCTTAGACTTTTTGTACAAGGTTGAGTTTAAGCATAAAAAAGACACCAAGTAAAAGCTTACAGTCATAAACACTAAGCTCAAAGTTCTCAAGGGAAAATACATTTATTAAAGATCTATGGCCAAGAACCTAACCAGAAGGATGAATGACTACTAGGAGCTATAGAACATAGTAAATACATTTGATTTCAAACACAAATAGTTCACTGCCTTGTCTGTTAATGTAAAGAAGTTGTTCCTGATAATACTATATCTATGGGATATCCTCATTCCATCTCATATTGGTGATGCCACATGGACTATGAATGATCCCTGGAGTAAGGAGAAGAAGATGAAGGCATCACTGGATACCTTTCACCTTCCACCAAAGGTTGTAGCCATAGCAAGATAGCCACAACTACCTTAGCCATTACACATGCCTGAAGCTAGCCAAGGTTCTTTGGAACCTCAAGAGCCTTCACCACCTAGGACTATTTAACCTTCTTCACCACCTTCATGCCATCAAAGGATGTGTTGTCAAATTTTGTGTAGTCATGTCATGTTATTCAATTTTGTGTCATGAACACCATAATTTTTGTAATATGTTGATTTGCGTAGCTAGGCACTTAGTTTTGTCAAGCTAGTTCGTTATGTCAAGAGTTAGTAAATAATCCCATACCTTTCCAATTTTGTAAAGGAATTTGAGGATGATTTTTCATTCAACTATGTGAGTATGATGAGCATCAAAGCATTGAATTGATAGGCCCCTATTGATGTAGCCTCATTGATGGGTCCCCATTGATGGGGCCCCATTTACATGGTGTTGCCCCATTGATGGGGCTGCATCGATGTAGCATTTGCTACTTCTATGGGGCCTCATCAATGCAGCCCAATAACAAAAAACTATAAATATGAGCTCACAACCATGTTTAAGGAGGAGTCATAGTTTCCTGAGTGCCTACATCAAGAGTCATTGAGTGTACAGATCTTTATTTGAGCTTTGTTATACCTTAGCATAACAGTGTGTGCAACAATAAAGATGAGCTTCTTGATAAACCTTGCAGCATTCTAGATAGCTTAAATGTTTTATTCATGCATTTAATGTTTTTAGGTATTTATTCAATGTTCCTTAGTAATTAAGCTACTTAAGTAATTAAGCAAGATAAGCTAAATAGCAATTAAGTAAATACATAAGTATGACCACTTCGAGCATGTGTATGACATTTGGTAATTTCAAAAATACTTAATGCTTGGTAACCTAGCAACGTTATGTGTGTTCAGGATGTATATGGAAAGTGGAACTAGATACTTATGTTAGGACTAGTTAAACAATAGCTAGCTAGTTAGATTAAAGTAGACATTAAATTACTTTATTCTTTATCCTATTTATTTCAAGTACCACAACCATAAAGTATAAAATAACAAAAATCATGTGCCTTAATTATACTTAAATCATACCCTTAAGCTTCACAAGTGTAATTGGGAAGACAACAAATGACTATTAGGGTAAGGTTCACTTCCTAGAATACTAGCGTACTGAAATATATAGAGTTCATAGAATTTGACCGAATCATGCATGAATGCTTCATGATTCATATGGTTGAGTATAGGGGTACCTTTCACCACTAATCACATGCCACTTGAAACCCTTTGACAAAAAAGAATATTTTAACTATAATTACTAGTAAATTCAACTCCTAAATATTTATAGGATTCACAAATCTCAAGCCTTTTTCCAAGGAAGACATTGTAATTTTTATTTCAAGTACCACAAACTAGAATTTTAGTCTTATCAATATTAACTTTCATATGAATATGGTTAGAGTAGTCATGGAAAATTTAAAGAATATAATTTAATCCTATAGTTGATTTTGTAATCAAGGACACACCATCTACAAAGAGAAACATGTTCAAAAATAATTCATTCACTAACATATCATGATTAAAGGGATTTTGCATTTATTCCTCCATTTCATCATATGCTATAAAGTATATGTGATAAAGGATAGACTTATTTAACTCCAACTAAGTTTTTGATGATTGTTCCTTCTCTATTAAGATTATCTTTAATAAGAATGTTA
The DNA here is from genome assembly GCA_015680685.1 of Gnetum montanum. Taxonomy (NCBI): domain Eukaryota; kingdom Viridiplantae; phylum Streptophyta; class Gnetopsida; order Gnetales; family Gnetaceae; genus Gnetum; species Gnetum montanum. The sequence goes on along the minus strand of MNCI01027882.1, from coordinate 541,483 downwards.
ACCATCTCATATATTCTTTTAGTAGTAGAAAGGAGATCTTATGGCATGTTAATTCTATCCAATATCTTTTAAATGTTATATCAAGAAACAAAATCATAAGCCTAGAAAAAATCAACAAAAAAAATAAAATTTTTATGGTTGAGTCCTTTTGCTTTCTCTATACAATAACACAAAGTTATGAGATGGTCTATAGTAGAATGATTCATCCTAAAGCTTGCTTATGACTAAGCATAATGACCTTGTATGTATACCTATTAACTAATTTTATTCTCCAAAATAGTGTTCAAAAGCTTAGCAAAAACTAAATTGATTATTAGTAATTATTAAGATCTGTCCTATCTCCTTTTTTGAAAACTAAGACTACATAACTAGAATATCAAGAGTGATCCAAACGATGTTGAAGCCCTTTATTAAGAATATTGCAAGATTCTTTTTGCACCAATGGACAACCCCATTTAAGAATTTATGCATATAATCCATTAACATCAACACCTTTCCCAAAATTTAATATTTGATTTCCTATGGAAACATCATCTAGGGATAACTCAAAAAAACTAGAGTTATCTTGCACAGTCTAGGCAAATGATTCATTAACTAGAGTTATCTTGCACAGATAAGGAAAAATCCCAACCATGTTGTTTTCTATCTTGGAATAAATTCCAAAATTCTCTTTGGATTTAGTGGTGCTCATCAATAATTCTTTCCTACTGTTCTTTAATGAACTTCCTTTTTTAAAAATGAATAAGCTTTCTATAATTCTTCAGTAGTAAACAATCAAATTATGAAGCTATAACATCTTTATGAACTATCAAATAGCACACATCAAATCAATATTTTTTACAAGTAGACTTCTTAATCCAAACCTAAGTAGCTATAGAAAAAAGAACATTATTCAAATCTACCTCATTGTCATTATTGACAAACATATTAGTCACTCTTACTTGAAAATCCTAATGAAGATCTTTTGTGAGATGATGAGTTCTATATTTTTTATAATGAATGAAGAATTAAAGCAATAATAGTGAATTTAATGTAATGATGAGTAGATTCTAAAAGATTTTCCCCCACTTGAAAGTTTTTCATTGCATCTATATTATCATGAGTAGGCAAGAGAAGATCAATGCAAGAGTTACCTTGGTGTCTTGTAAAAGTAAATTGAGAGGAGAAAGGAAATTTTCTAATACCAGTAAGGAATAAAAAATCAAAGAAATGATCCTACTATAAGAAATGAATACCTTTTTGATTCGTACTATAATCAGTAGGTGATATTTTGTGAAAAAATAAAGCTATGCATTGAAGTTTAATTGAGAATTCTAAACAAGCCTTTAAATCTAACTTTGTCCAACATGAGCATTAAAATCCACATAAAGAAAAAATTTACCAAGCTTGGAGAATTCTACAACATCTTAACCCAAGTACTAAAATGAATACCCCTCTAATTTGTACTACGATCAAAAAATGATCTTTTGTGAACTAAATAAAGTTCTTTACTAAAGTTTAATTTAGAATTACAAATAAGCCTTTGAATATAACTTTATCTAACATAAGCATTAAAATATCCATAAGAAAAATTTACAAAGCCTAGAAAATTATGTAACAGCTTGACCCAGGTACTAAGAAGGATGCTCTCACGAAAGATTACTAGAATTATAGATAGAAGAATCTCTCAAAGCTAAATAACAAAAATCAATATAAAGAACCTCTAAAATGCCTTGAACCTGAACCCACAAATATTGTTTATGATCATCAACTTTATGCACCTTAATAAAATGATCTCTAAACTTCTAATTAAATAAGCAATACCACCATAAGATCTACCCATCACATTGGAATGCTTATTTCTAATAGAAATGGTATGAAAGCCTAGAATAGATACAATCAGAGAATGTTCTTCTTCCCAGGTTTTAGCAAAATAAATGAATCAAAATTAATAAATAAATGACTAGTATCTAAAGTAGAAACTTTATTAGCCAATGAACCTTCAACATTAAGGAAACTACATGTAATAGAAGAAAATACCTATTTTGGGGAATTTCTCCTCTCTTTAATGACTGTAACATATTTATAGTTCAAGTAAGAAATTTTACGTTCAACATGATCTTATTTAAACTTTTTTCTTTCTTCCTTTCTTTTTGCATACTTTTTTTTTGCAAACCAAGGATAAGATCCTAGGTTTGAAATACTAGGGTGTTACACACTCTCACACTTCAAGGAACCTTTCTTCTTAAAGATGAAAAAAAGGATTCACCTAATGCCTCATCTTTCTTAAGCTTAATTTCATCTTCAACCTCTAAAAGGTTGATACTAACAATACTTATTAATCTTTAAAATATCTTATCAAACTTAGAAGTTAAACAACTAACAACCATGTAGTTCTAACCATAAACAGTGTCCCATGCCATGCTTCATGATCATGTATAAGCCTGAACTTCTTACAATTAATTGCGTTCATAAACTTTTCTTCAACAACTTAAAGTTTCTTTCATCTTTATGGATCCCTTTATTACATTCCATAATTTTTACCAATTTGGAACTAAATTTTTTCTTTAAAATTATACTTTCTTATATTACAAAAATCCATTCCAAAATCTCACAAGTACAGAAAAGTAACTTATTATCCAAAAATATAGTTTATTGTGAAAATAAAATTTTATTCCAAAATTTTCATTAATCCAGAAATGTTTCTTCTTACAAAATAATCTTTTATTCTATAAATCCACCAATTTGACTAAACAACTCAATGTCTCAAATACATTTTCTTATAGCATGAATATCCAAAATAATGTTGGAAGCATTACCATAACTTTCTATCATACCTCATAAACTTGGTACTTTCTCTTATATCTCCCTTTGCTCATTATCTTCCATGGATGCTAGATGTAAAAACTTATATAATACATTGTTTGATGATCTAAAGCTATGCTTTGATACCAAACTATCACACCTTGAATTTAAACTATATGTAATTTATAAAATTGCTTATAGGGAATGATGAATAAAACTTGCGCCAAACACTTATAAAATCATATAAGCATATAAACACTTAGAAACTGAATAACTTAGAAATCACTTGAAAATACACAATAACATATTTATGCCACTTAGGCCTTTTCACAACATGAATTAGAATTTAATAGAAATTTCATATTCATGACCTAAATTAAAAATTCATATGATGACCAACAATATAATAGGAAATGCATTAAGAGATAATCTTTCATTTAGTGTTGATCCTTCTTCCAACTTTACCTTAACCACCTCCAAAGCTTCATGTTAAATCCACATGAAAAACATGTAAGAAGGGTTAGAACACCTTTGCAATAGAGAAAATCCAGTTAAATGCTTCCTAGAAGATGATTGGAGGATGGGGCCCAAGTTGCAAAACAAATTATTATTACTACTAAAATGTTTATTCACAAAAACATTAACTTACAGTTAATCATAAAACACATTAATTACTCATAGATGTTTGATTTAAACATAACAATGGTATTCTCATAAGGTTTCTAGCATCAAACATTAGAATATCTACATGGTTCATAATCACTAATACTACCCATTAAGGACTATTTGTTGTAATACCTTACCTATCTAGGCTAACCCTCATGCAAGACAAGACCAACTATTGGGTTAGAAAGTCTCATGTATGTCCAAACCAAATGTTAGATTACTTTATGACTAGTATCAACCCTATACTTATCCTAAGATTCTAGCTCATTACTCCACCCTAACGGAGGCATGATACTAGCTAAACATAAATCCCTAAGTAAAGTTGGTCAATTTGCATACCATACAAATGATTTTCCACTAACAAGAATTTACAAATCAATGGCCTCCCAAAAATTGGTCAATTTATGTTCTATTAAATTATTCTTCAAGCATTTTGACATATCAAACACATCCATACATGTCTAAAATTTCTACCAATTATTTTCATCTAAACACATCATTTTCACCTAATGTTAAGATGAATGCACTGCTTTGGAAAATTCACATAATTTACAAAAATTTACATAAGTTATGCCACGACCCCCTAGTTCCATAAAAAATTTTGAAATTCCACTACCACTATGGCCATTAGGAGGAGATGATGTAGTAGAATGATGATTTTGAAATACAAAGTAGAAATTCATAAAAATTACGAATTACATATTAATAATGAGGTATTAGCCTAGTGGTAAGCCTCTTGATTTGAAAGCTTTAAGTCATGGGTTTAATTCTAGCAAGTAATATTAAGTTACAAAGTTCTACTTTGACTATATATCTATGATTTTACTTATGTTTTAATTATGTCTAGTTCCATCACTCCCCTCAACATATGCAATATGGTTACATCATCAATGAAATCCATTACAAAAAAGAAAGTAAGTACAAGAACATACTATAATTTCCAAAATTGATGGAATAAAGAATATTTTATAGAACTTTAAAGACTAACTATGTGCATAAATTCATAAAGAAAAAACAAGCTTAGATCTAGAAATCACCGAGAGATATGCAAAGCACAGCCACATGTGAAAGAATGGAAGAGAGAGAAATGCATAATTGATGCCAAGAGAGTAGCATTGTTAAGTGTTTATAGATAAAAAGCGTAGATTTTGGGCAATTCTAAGAATAAAAAAATTAATAAAATATTTTCTAAAATTAGATAACATGTGTCCACAAAAAGGATCTAATGGTCAACCAATGGATTAAAGTTACTAAGAGAATACTAGAATGAGCCACATTTCCAAAATTGATTTTTTAAGATAAAATAGAAGAATAATTGGAATAAATCCCAAATATCTATTAACATGTCTCATAATCATATTCTTACTTTATGTTAAATTCATGGAATAAAATAAAACATGAGAATATATATTTAATCATAAATAAAATACTAATAATAAGCCACCATCATTCTTCCAATCTATCCATCCTTATGAGAAACAAAAGATAATAAAGATAATTAGAAAATACATCCAAATAAAAATAAAAGATAAAAGAATAAATAAAATAAAAATCCATCACATGTAAGCAAAGAGTCAAAATTCAAAATAATGAGGTATTACCCTAGTACTACCAGTTTTAGCCTAGTGACCCTAGGTCACATGTTCAATTCTACTAGGTAGTACTAAGTTATGAACTTTTATAAATCTTGGGGTTTTACCTTGTTTCAATTATTTTGGGTTCAAACACCTTGCCCTCCCCTTCCTACCC
>MNCI01027882.1:463571-536179 GCA_015680685.1 Gnetum montanum | reverse complement strand
AACATAAAAAAAAAAAAGAAACTTTAAGAAACATGAGTCATAATACAACATGGATACGTATTAATACATAAGGATTTTTTCTAAGATACACTATATATAATCTTATAATAAAAAATACCATGATTTGTAAAAATACCAATGAATAAAATTAATAAGGATTCAAACCTCAAGATGCATAATCATAATCATAAGCATGAGAGGGATATTAGAAAGCACTAAGTTGAACTACTAGAAGAATGAAATATATATTAATATAATATACTTAAATATATCCTTATGCTTAACAGCTAAGCATAAGAAAATAAATAACAAACCTATGATCCTAAGTTTCAAACACTAGGATGTTACAAATTACGCTTTAAAATATAACTATAATATTTAGTATTAAGAATAAAAAGATAAGAACTAAAAGAATAGCCTTGCCTAACTTATCTTTAAGAGTAATAATAGAATAACAACTCTTATTGATGTTTATCATGGCATTAGTAGAGGAAAATAACATTCTTTTAGAAGAATAATATCTTGGTTAGAGGAAACGATCACTCCACATTGTCATATGCTTTTGCATTATATAATTTTAGAAGAATAATATCTTGGTTAGTATCCATTATATAAGTTATGTCTTCTATAACTATGAAAAAATTATCCAAAATAAATCTACCTAAAATAAAATTTATTTTCTCTTCTTTAACTAATTAAGGTAAATACCTTTAAAATTTTAATGAAAGATCCTTAATAATAATCTTATAACTAACATTAAAAAATTTAAGAGGCTACTAATGAGTGATCTAAAATCCATTGCCTAACTCTATAATGATTTTTATCAGACCTTGATTAATGATTTCACTAAGAGAACCTTTAGAAAGAGCTTCCTTACATATGTTTAAAATATTAACAACAATATCTTTCCAAAATTCTTTAAAAAACTCACATGGTAGACTCTCTAGATGAGAAGATTTTCCATTAGCCATAGAGAAAATAGTTTCTTTAAAGTTTAACATAGTTAACATGTCATCTTCTTTTAAAATAGATTAAGAATAAATAGGAGTTACATATACACAAAAATCTAAAGCCTCTTTATCAATACCTTGTAAAGTAACTACATCTAAATAATGATCAAAGAAAGCATTTAAGATATTACATAAGTAGAGATAATCTTATCATTAACATGCAATTCATAAATTTGATAACACATTTTAGGACCTTTTAAAAATCTAAATAGTTCGTTTGAAGCTCTATCCCCTATTTTTAATCAAAATAATAGATGCTTAGGTAAATCACCAAGAGGTTTAGGGTTTTTAAAAATCTTTTGTTGCTAATGAAGGCTACTGAATACTTTCCTCTTAAGGGTTAAGAGGTAAATATTTTATGAGTTGATGAACTTTTTATCTCATTTCAAGAGTAGAAACTCAATAAATTTTAGTTAAAATAGATTAAAAGGATATTTTAGTTATCATTTAATGAAGTCATTATGATTTACTAGTCTCCAAACTAAGTTTTAAACATGATGAGGAATCTTTGAAATTTTTATTAGATAACCAAGTAGTATTATCAATAAAAAGCTTAAGGAAAATATTCACATCGCTTATTCTTTAAATTAAGAGTGCATTTTGGATGTGGTCAAATAAATAAACTATGTTGGGACACAAAGCATAAATCCAATGAAGTCAAAAGATAAGCTCTATCTAATTCATGAAATATTCTTAGCCTAGCTCCATATTTAGACTAAGTAAACTAACATAGATCTATATGATTTCCTTCAACATTAGAATCTGAAAATACAAATCTATTCCTAAAGGAATACCAATATTTGAATTCATCTTGTTAAAAGGTAAAAGGTAAAAGGTATTACTTCTATATTATTAGAGTCATTTTCTAACATATTAAAATTTCTACAAATCAACCAAACAATATCAGAAAGATAATTGTTAAGTTGATACTAATGCAAAGCTCTTTCTTAAAAATCACATGAGGCATATATACTAAAAATACTAGAAACTAAACCAAAAAAATTTAAATAAATTCAAGAATCTCTAGTTCCTAAAATAGAACCAAAATCAATTATGCAAGTAGAATATTTTTCAAAAACACAAAGAAGAACACCACCTCTTCTAACTTCATGATTTATAAACAAGTACCTTTCTCTAGGCATAAAAAAATTAGCTCCTAAAGTCAAATTAAAATAATCTATTTTATCCCCTTGAAAATAAAAAACTCTAAAGTTTAATAATGATATTGAACAATTACTTATTTTCAAGGATGTAAGAACCCTAAATATTCTAAAAGATGAACTTCATGAGTGTGCAACGTTGAACTTGATTCCTTCTTCAATATCCATGATAAAATAAAAAGGATTAACTTGTCCAAAATTTAAAACAACAAGTGTACAATTTCAACGAGTAGTATTCTCTAGAGGTCCTAAATTTTTACACTTTATGAGTGTTTCATACAATGTATTACTTATCTTCCTTTAAGTATAAAAACTTGTTGAAATCACCATATCATTCTTTGAAACTTAAGATGCATCTTGGATAGTAGAATTTGAAGGGGCATAACTTCTCTATTGTTTTCTTTCTAGCATTGTCTTAGTTTTATCTATCCATCTTCTTGAAGATTTCACTTTCTTTACTAAGATTTGATCAAAATAAGTTTCAATCCCGTGTTCAAAATTTTTTAAATAAGCTTCTCCTTCCTTAATTTCTTTTATTAATTTAACTTCAACATCTTTTGGCAATTAGTTTGGAATAGTTTAAAACCTTGTAAAATTTCTCATGAAAATAAAATCATATATTAGGAAGACTAAGATAATAAAATTTTTATTCCAAAATATTTCCTCTATATGCTAGCTTAATAGAATATGGAAGCTTTTTTCTTAAAACTAGTTCTACATGAATACTTCAAGTTGGTCAAGGATAAAAACCACTTTATTTTTCTAAAAATATAACTTTAGTTATCATACTAGTAATACATGTGATTGGAGGGGAAGAAACCATAGGCAAATTAAGGAACTTAATCCCAGTTGGCAATATACTTTTTGTCACTTTATCAAGATTAAAATTTTCTTGACATTTGCATAAAACTAAAAATGTAGTATGTACATACCATGAAATATTCTTAATTACATTATCTATTTGTTATTCTATTTTAAATTGAAAATTAAGAAAACATTTGATTAAATTTAGAACAAGTACATTATGCCTAACTCTATAAGTCTAATGGGTTTTCATCCGATCATTCAAAATTAATACATGTAGAATCCTTCTAGTAAAAAGCCCAATAGCATAGTGCTGCAAGAAATCTTGAGTAACTACATTAAGGAAATCATCTAGCAAAGTAAAGTGAGGTTTAATGATATAATTTTTAATCCTTGATTCTATAAAATTAAACCTAGTACTCCTATTTACATCCATAGCAAAATATTATGTACATTAGGGTTGTAAATTTGTAACCATCTATGTTGATGAAGGTTCTCCTATACTTACCTAGGATTAATGGAGGCCTACCTCACCCAAAGAGAGAGAGACACGAATAACACAAGAAAATAATAAACAAAACTCATTAAGGATAAAGAACAGAATGAATTCATATATCCTAATAAACCAACATAAAAATAGCTTATAAGAAATAACTATCAAATTCATTTAGAAAGCTTAGAGTTTATAATAGCATCAAACCCACAAAATTTTATATCATCATCCACGTTAGTTTTGTTTATTATTTTTGAGAAAAAAGCATGAGATACTTCATCAATTATAGTGATAGAGGATTAATAAGTAGAAGATGATGAGATAGGAGAGAAAGTAGCAGGAATTTTGGCCTTTATTTTTGTTGTGGTTGCCTACTCTAATACAATTTAGTCAATGGTTAATGGAGAATCTAAAATCACCACATTATTTGTAATCTATGAACTAAGAAACTCACTAATATAATTAGAAACTTCAATCATATTTAGTAAATGTTTAATTTATTGACGTTGTTGATAGGCTATTTTCTTAGCCTATAAAGACTTTTATAAATCCTCCTTTTCTTTCTACAACTTCTCCTTTGTCTTAATTTCTATGTCAAAATTTCACTTGAATGATGTACAATTCTAAAATATAAATATATTTACTCCCAAAGCTCTATCCCTATCTACCTATAATTCTTTTACCTAGTCTTCTATTGTTTATAACCATTTACTCAATTTTATAGAAGTTGGCAAGTCCTTTATCTTTTCTAGTAACAATAGCTTTTTCCTTTTTACTCTCTCTTTTTCACAATTCTACACTTTTCCTTTTATATTTATTAAATTACTCTCTAATAAATCTAACCATCATCTCTTGAAGTTCTAGATCTTTAAATTCTAATTCATCTTATCAACCTACTCCAAAACATCATGGTAGGTTTTCTAAGCCTTTATCAAGTCCTTTTATACCTTCATATTTTTCATATAACATGTAATAGCATAGTAATATGAGTAAATTACGGAATAGATTGCATTATTATTAGAATACATGATTGTTAAACTTTATGAAAATATTTGAAGGTCAATTGTTATCTTCTTTAGGACCTTAGACTCTAGATGCTCATTGTTGCACTCAATGATGCTCTTTTAATTGGAGAATTTATAAACATATTTATCTGTAATATCTTTATTAATGATTAAGTTAAAGAACTTAATTGTAGTTTCATATTCTATAAACTTATTTTTCAAGACATGGTGTCACATTATTAGATTCATGATTCTACTTCTTAATGATAATCTCTTAGGTTTTAACCATGTCTTCTTAGGAACCATCATGGTTCTAGTTATTACTTCTTCCTCTTCACCCATGCCTTACTCTCCCAAGCTAATAATTGTGGAAATGTATAACTTATTTAATCATTATCTTAATATTTTCCCAACTAAATAGGATTAGCTACATGAGTTCATTTTCACCATTCACCTCTATGAAGAGTTAAATCTTTGTTTATTTTTAGATTTTTCAAATCATCTTCTATTGTTTTTTCTCATGTCTTCTTTTATCTTCCTTTTGGTGCCTTTCTTAACACAATGATGTAGCAATATTTGTTTAGGCTCATTATCTCTAATCTTCTTTACATATGTCCAAATCATCTAGGCTTCCATTCTAGTTGCTAATGTTTAAGGTTTTCATTTGAAGTTTATATCGCTAAACTTGCTTCTTTATCCATACCCATCCCTGATGAGGCACACTTTGTCTACTTTTCATAAAATCTAACTAATAATTTTGTGCATAATTTCTAGAAGATTCTTTAGAAACACATTTTTTATTTTCCATAGCAACCAAATCATGTGACTATTGCACATTGTATCTAGGGAATACCCTAGATTCTAGAAAATATCAAAAAGAACACATTCGTGAGATTCAACAAGGTTTTATACCTGGCTGTCAACCTAATGCTAAACCTCTTCATTTAATAACCAAACAAGGAACCAACATTAGGAGATTTAATGAATATTTTTTTTACAAAATTAATATCTTTTATTCTAGTAGATGCAATAACAACTAATAGCTCAACATGAGACATGAAAAATATGTATAGGAATAAGTAATATACATATAAACATTAAATGTTATTGTAGAAGTATCATGATTTAATTTTTAGTTTTATTTCCCACTTCAAAACCTTGAAATAATTAATTTTTATGCTTAATTACACTTTTGAGTATAGAAAACTAAGAGCTCTCCATGAGATATTAATTTTCCTGTCCTGCACAATAATACAAGTGGAGATAAATTCTAGTAAACTACTTCATGATTCTAGGAGATAGATAATTGAAAATCATCCACTTGCAAATTTACCCAACCTTATTAAATCCAATTGAATTCTTGAACATGTGAAGAAATTACATGTGATTAATGCTAATCATATCACTTTATCCACCACCTATTATAGTTCTAAGATAAAAGTACAAATGCCTAGAAAAAAACTTAAAAAACCTATAATAAGAACCATGCTAATATATGAACCAAAATTTAAAATATGTTTTTAAGGCAGGCATAATCACATCATAATCCACTTTAGGTGGATCAAATTAAGAATCCAATAGTAATTCAAAAGCAACAAATTGACTTGAATTTCCTTTAATCAACAACTCTCAATTGGTTGGGTTACATTATACAAAATTATCTTAACTTTGTTGTAACATAGGGCTTCATTTTCCTTTCATTTATTTTAAAATTCAAGGTCCATGATAGACTCAAACCCACTATATAATATACTACTAATGAATTATATAGTGAAATTTCTTTTGAAATTAGACTTATTATCTATGAATGTTTGAAGAAAGAATCCTTAACACTTGGAACAATGACATTTTATTTTTGCATCATTTTAAACTAATCTAAACAAAATCATATAGTCAACTAACATGACACTTCATCCAAAAAGGGGCTAATAACTAGAAAGTAGTAGGCAACTGCAAATTTATAAAATGCTACCATATTGTGGGTCAATAAGGCTAAACAAAACAGACAAGGCAAATCAACCTACATTTATGCAAACAACTACAATAATGAAGAATTCAATGCACTCAAATTACTTAAATATCTTACTATCATGAAGAAGCTCAATTAGAGAGCATCTAAACTTGCACTAGGAATGTCCCCTAATCCATGAAGCATATCATGCTATAAATAAGATTTTAAACTACATGGCATAATAAATGCTACCTCCAATCCATAACTACAAGAATTTGAATTTTCATAGTTAAAGCTCTTAATACAACAAGTGATTGAAACAACTTGAGTTCTAATACCATGTTAGAAATTTATGTCCTTAGGAAAAGAGTAACTAAGTCCAACTAATGAAATGTTCATAAGTTGCAAAATTGTATAAAATGCATAAAAAAATTACAAAACCATGGTAATAGCATATCATAAAAGAGAAGAACACATATTATCCCACAAACTATGATATACATATATTGAGTAATGATAAACATAATGAATAACATAGAAATTTGTATACAACATGATAATACCAAATCATATATTTTAACATTAATGATTACATAGTCAAATGATTGAAATAAAGAGAATGAAGTATAAACAATAAGATAAAAAGATAGAAATCTTCATACATTATATATAAAATAACATCAAAGAGTATAATAAATAACCATTGATGATACAACTTATCATTACAATCTATATGTCATACTATTAAAGTATGTTAAATGTCTACATGTCAAACTACCTAGTGACCTCTCTTTTAATACAAGAAAACCAAGGAACATGTCTTATTTAATAGTCATATCTCTTAATAAATAATCACCAACAACCTGATTAGTCTCTTTATGTAAATCATTCCAATTATATATGGATATTTATAACATACATTAAGGTTGATACTGATATGAAAATTCTTAATAATAATCATACCTAATGTATACCAACAAATTTATTCACTAATCCAATGTAAACATATGAAATGATATCAATAATAGCATTAATAACATATCACTTCATCTATAAAGCACAATCATATCATAGCATCACATGCACACTAAATCCATATAACACAATGTTATCTATAAGGATATTATAGGGCATAACATCACACAACAAAGATTTTTCATTACAAAAGGCATAGAATTAACTTAACAACCTAAGAGGGTGTCAATCCTCCCTTCCTTTAAGAATCTTCTTCCATGAATATTTTAGGATAGGTGGTACATAAATCTAAATTCATTTCATACGTAGCCTCTTGAGCATCATGTCTTTCCCATACATCTTTAACAATAGAAATAATCATACTTTATAAATTCTTCTCTACATGATCCACAATCTTTAGTTACATCTCCATTTAAGTTACAATTAATTTTAGTTATACATCCTACCAATGTATAGCATGCTCTAGATGTGAAGCATATTTATAGAAAATAGACACATGAAACACATCATGAATAGCTTACACCTACTCTAGTAGGTTATCTTACTAATATTTTTTAATATTTTAAAGGGTATAAGCTATCTAGAAGTATATTTTTCTTTCTTCCTAAATCAAAGAAAATACAACTTCTATAAGTACCAAATCATTTATTGGATATCTAGTGTCTTGTGACCTCAACTATTTAGATCCATAAGCTATTACTTTAACTTCTTGTATTAATGCACAACCAAATCCATCACTTGAAGCATCTATATAAAGATCAGATGACTTACCTAAAGTAGGAGAAATCAAGATAAGTGTAGTAATGAATTTCCTCTTCAATTCCTAAAGTATTTCTTGATAAGTTTCTTTCCACTTAACTTAAATATTCTTCTTGAATAGCTTAATTAATGGACTATTTATCCTAGAGAAATTCTTCACAAATATTTTATAATACCTTGTAAATCTCAAGAAGCTTCATACCTTTGCAATTTTCTTTAGCACTAGCCACTCTTGAACCATCTTAGTCTTAGTTGAATCCACTAATATACACCCATCAAATATCACCTATTATAGGAATTCTATCTCTTTCTTCTAAAATAAACATAGCATTAGTTGAGCATACAAATTGTGTTTCCTTAAGATCTGCATCATGGTTCACAAATGTGTCTCGTGTTTTTTTATCCTTAGTGTAGATGAAGATGTCATTAATAAAAATAATAACAAATCAATCTAAGTAAGGATGTAACATATTGTTCATCAAATGAATGAAGCTTATAAGAGCGTTAGGAAATTTGAAACAAATAACAAGGAACTCATAATATTCATATCTACTATGGAATGTTATCTTTGTATATCTTCCTCATTAATCCTTATCTAATGATACCATGACTTTAAATCTATCTTGAAAAAGAACGTATCCTCCCTAAGTTGGTTAAAAAAATCATCAATGTAAAAGAAAGAATGAAAATTCCTTTTTAGATATTCATTTATACAATAAATTCTTAAAAAAAAAACATTCCCTTTTGAAAAGTAAAAGAATTAAACCTTATCTTCTTTTAGAAGTATCCTCTTAAACTCTTACTTTCTATTATAAATTTATTGTAAATAAAAAGGAAACAAATTAAAAAGGAATACAATTTGAATTGTAACTAAAGCATGATCTTTTAAATGATAGTACATTGAGTAAATGAAGAAAGGATATTAGTAAGAGAATCTCTATAATAAATCACATTATAGTGAAATTATGACATAAAGAATAAGAAGAATTAAGTAATTTCAAGTATAAAGAAAAAATCATTAAAGTTAAGGAGTATTACCAAATAAAACATCCTCCAACCTTGGCTTAAAACCATATAACTATAACTTGCATCAAGACCATGGACTTTAAGCAATGGGACAAGTTAATATGTAGTGGATGAATGAGTCTTTAATGTTGCAAAGAGGACATCTAGAATCATGAACACCCAAATGAGAGTAATGAATACTCATAGACAAATGTTGATTTATCAAATACCATAGAATATGCTTAATTTGTTAAGTAAAAATATTCTATATCTTCTTAATCCAATGCTTGTGTAATTACACATTATGGATGACATTATGTAGATAACTAAATCTTAACTAAATATCAATATTAAAACTAATTATAATATGGAAAATCTTGAACTAGAATAGAAACATTAAATGATAATTATGTCTTAAAAATAAAAAAGATTATTATTAGAATCTTAAATAATTAAAGTTTTGTTCAAACTATGAAAAAGATTAAAAGAAGTTGACCTTTTAGAGGCATTAATGCCATCAAGAATTTGACACTCATACCAAGTAATCTATTGATTATAAATGAGAAGAGATGAAAGACAAACAATTTCAAGCTTACAATATGTACTGCAAAGACAAAGATGCTTAATAGCCTATGGTTCATTATTAATATGAAGCCACCAAAAGATAAGTTATAAAGATTATTAAAGTTCCAAAATCCACAAATAAACGTTTTAAATCTTCCAAATATGTTTTATGGAAATAGAGCATCAGATAGTTACACCTTTAGGGAAAATAACCTAGTTTGAAAAATGAATATCTTTAATGTATTGACTACATTTGTGCTTACTTATGTGGATGTACTTATGAAAAAGAAGCTTTAAAGACTTCATACCAATAAAGTCAAAATACTTTGGTGTTTCAAACCTAGGATAATAGGTTTGTTATTTATTTTCTTATACTTCATCCTTAAGCATAAGGATATATTTATATATATAATGTTATATCTTGCAAGTATTTTATGCTAGTATATTGTAAAGTCTCTTTTATGCTTATACTTATGTTTTTTTCATATTAAGGTTTGAATTGATGAGCAGCGAGGTACCCCTATGCTCAATCATACGAATACAAGCATTACGTGCAATCCAGTCAAACTCCAAGGACTAAGTGCTTATGCGCCTTCACAAAACAAGGATGGATTAGGTGATTATTGTCTTCCCAAGCTTACTCGTATGGCATGATTTTATGGTTAAGTAAACTTGAGGTATATGATTTTTATGCTTTTTATGTTTTATTTCCTGGTGCTAAAGAGGGAAGAAGTGAATTAATTGAATAACTAATCATCTAGGTCCTAACTAGTCCTAACACCAACATCGGTTCTCACTTTCCGTACACATCCGGAACTAGTGCAACACTACTAGGATTACCAAACACTAATCGTTACTAGGTTACCACGTGTTCCACGCATGCTCAAAGTGGTCGTACTGAGTGTGCTTACTTGTGAAAATTAAAAAATCAATAAAAGAAACATTAATTAACTAATGAAAGCATTAAAGAACTGTAAATAGCATTAAGGGTGAGAGATAAGCTATTTTGAATGCTGCAAGATTTATCACAAACTTTGTCTTTATTTCCAGACACAAGGTGTGCTCAAGAACACAATGCTCGAATAAAGATCTGTTCACTTTATGACTCCTACTATGGGCACTCAGAAATAATTCTAAATCTAAGAGGGAAAAACTGCAAGAGTTTGGGTAAGGGACTAAGAACTAACTACCAAACCAAGTGCACCCACCTCTTATTTATAGGTAATGAGACAGGTTTGGATATTAGATGTCTAATATTGCTTGGTAGGATTCGATATCATGGACCTAATATTGCAGATGCGATATCATAGCCCTAATATCATGGCTCATCATACCCCCATGACTTAATGAAAACTCATCCTCAAGTTCCTTACAAAATATTGGAAAGGTATGGGATTATTAACTAAATGATAACTAACAATGACATGGAATGATAGACTCAGAGTGCCTGGGGAACAAATCAACAAATATATTAGAGAATTGGTGTTCATGCCCATTGTGGCGAACACTGTACATAGATGACATCCAGACCCTCATTCGACAGCTTGAAGAGAGAGAGAGAGAGAGAGAAAATGAGGCGTGTTGCTGCTAATGTCAAAACTATGCACACCATTTTTCATCCATAGCCACTATGTATAGAAATGCTCTAGCTCCAGTCCATCTTGAGTGCTCCCTCTTATTCCAATCCATTGTTCATGTAATCACCATCTACACACACAGCACACTCATGAATTAGCAAGGGTAGATAAAACTTAATGCAGCTGATACCTTGCCTCGATATAAAGCACACTGGCTAGGTTGTGGGTATGGCAGATACTGGGTTAGAGGTTTATGACTAATAACTACCCAAGGTGTAGGAGTAAGATAATTTTGGAATGAAAAAATTTGTGGCACGGCCCCCACAACTACAAGCAAACCTTCGGCAGCAATAGGATGGAAAACTTTAAAGAACAAGGATAAGAGAGATAACAATGGTGAAGCCAATAAAATAAAATAAAAAATGAATGTCATTGATGGGGTGAATGAGAAATAGTTTATTGCAAGAGACATTGAAGGGAAAGAGCTTAACAATGGCACCAAAAAGGAATGCTAGTGGGTCCTCCCCAAAGTAGGCTCATGCCCTGAATAGCTTGACAAACCTACAAACCAAAGAGTTTGTAGGCTCTCAGAATGACATATGGAAATAAAGGTTAAGAACTTACTCACAAGAGTTTGACTGAATACTAACAATGCATCAACCAAGATATAGACTCATCATAAAATTGGCAATGAGGTGGAATGTGGAAAGCAATATGAAAAGAGAGGAGAGAATGGGATGGAGTCCTAAAATTAAGGTGGTGTAAAGTCCCTCATGTAATATGTGGTTAAGGTGACTTAATAAAATTCTATCCAAATATAGATTCAACTATCCACATCCAATGACCTTGCATCAACACACTTGACCAACCCATCCTCCCGAAGTAATAAGAATGCATCCATAGGGCCACCACCATCCCAACAAGAGAAAAAATAGGAAGTGAGAAATGGCCTTAGTTAGACGGAACCTTCAAGCATTGGTAACATGTCTTTCCAGTGCCATAGCCAATGCTTGTAGCCCATGTTTCTTTATTATGTCTAAGGGGTGTGCTTTGAATTCTCACCAATGTTTTTTTTTTTTAATATGAGAACTACACCATGCAAAGACTTATTTGATTTAGTCAACTCCCTAATATTTGGTCAAGAGTAGGATGGTATAAAACCTATGAAAAACATCCAAGTAACCAAGAGAATAGCCAACACAAATGCAGCAAATCACCTTAAGGTCACATCCTTTTCCATCCATTTGAATCTTTCCTTGGTTTGAAGAGTACTAAGGCACCAATTCATTAATAAGTTTTCTTAGAAAATGGATAATACATTTCCAAAACAAGGGAGACCATAGAGTTGCATGGATAATTAGGTGACATGGACTCATTGCCTATTTTATCAAAAGAAACTATATCTTAGCACCAACATTGAAAGTCAAAGGTAAAAACCAAACATTAGCAATAAAAAATTATTATAATACAATCCACCATCATGAGCACTTATTATTTGATGAATAACAATAAATCAAACAAAGAAATAGTAAATATGTTAATTATGGTATAAAACAAAAATAAGTAAAGATGAACAATGTGTAAAACAAAAAGGCAAAGGAACTAAGGGCTTAGAATGATTAGCATTGGTGGACATCTCCCCCATGACTGAATTGGAGGGAGGAGTTCCAAAATAATGAGCAAGGTTTTCCACCAACAGAGGTAGTATTAGTACTAGTTGTTTTAGGCTCATGGAAGGGTTTGGTTTGCTGGATGTTGACCAATAACTTCTTATTCAAGATTTCAGGTTTGTAGATCATCATGGCCCTTGAAGGAAAATTTTCATGAATGATATAAGGTCCTTCCCATAGCATTTGAAATTTATTTCATTGTGGTACATGTGTGGGATTCCAACAAAGAACCTTATCTCCTAGTTGGTATTTGACTTTCCTAATCCTTAGGTCATGATGTTGTTTGTTAAAGGCCTTGTGTAGTTCATTGGATGATAGGGCTGCTAGCTAATTCTCATCTGGCAAGTTAAGGTTCATTAATTGTTCTTTTTGTGCTAGATTGAGGTCAAGGTTAAGGTCACATACCATGGATAGTGTATAGAGCTCAGCTTGAATAGGAAACATCAAAAGTTTACTGTACACTAACTCATAGGGAGAGTAGCCTATAGGGAGTTTCCATGTGGAGCGGTATGTCCAGAGAGCATCATTTAGTTTGGTGCTCCAATCTCACCTATACTTGCTAATGGTTCATGTCAATATTTTTTTGATATCCCTATTGGTAACCTTGGCTTGACCATTCACTTAAGGATGATATGGTGTAGTTATTTTCTGCTTAACTCCTAAGAATTGCATTAACTTTCAAAAAGTTGAACTTGTAAAGCATGTACCATTATCAAAAATAGGTGCACAAGGCATGACAAACTTGTTTATGATTTATTGTTGAATAAATCATGTAGTAGTAGATGATGTACAGTCCATAACAATAGGTACTTCTACCCATTTTATAAAATAGTCAATAGGAACAACAATGTAGGCCTTTCCATTGGACATTGGTGTAATAGGCCCCATAAAATCAATACCCCATATGTCAAAGGGTTCTAAAGGTTGAATCCATTATTGTGAACCCTCCATTCTAGCAGTCATTCCCCCATCACATTGGCAGTGCTTAAAAGATTGGACAAAATGATGAGTATCCCAAAACAATGTAGGCCAATAATATCCTACAAGAAATATTTTTATTGTTGTTTGTCTCCCCACGTAATGACCCCCACAAGGGCCCTCATGACCATCTTGGAGAACTTGCAATTGATCTACATCAGGAACACAACAACAAACTAAGCCATTGGGACATACCTTATAAAGGTGTCCATTGATTTCCATGAAATATTTGGCTTAGTGAAGAAACTATTGCTTCTTTTTAATGTCTATCCCTTGTAGTGTTTCTAGTGTAAGCAGATAAGTGAGAATGCTACTATACCAATTTGTATCAATGGGTAAGTGATTTTTTATCACACCTACAAAGAGAAGTTCATCAAGAAAATGGTCAGAAATTGGACATTCATCCTCTTTGTTGTCCCATCGCAACTGAGATAAATGATCAGCAACAACATTCTCGGTGCCTTTACGATCGATCATCGTAAGATCAAACTCTTGTAAGATCATGAACCATCATATGATGCAAGGGCTTTCCATTGGTTTATTCATTAGGAATTGAATTGCACTATGATTCGTATGTACAAATATCTTATAGTCCAATACATAGTGCCTAAATTTTTCTAGTGCAAACACCACAGCCATTAACTCTTTTTCCATTGTGGTGTAATTGAGTTGTGCACCAGTGATACTTTGACTTGCACAATGCATGTAATAGGGACATTTTTGGTCATCTAAATATGTAAGTACAGCTCCTAAGGCAAAGTTGGACATGTCAGTTGTTATGTGGAATGGTTTGGACCAATTAGGAGCTTGTAGAATAGGTGTTTCTACAAGCTTCTATTTTAAGGTTTGGAAGGCTATCTCACATTCCTTGGTCCATTCAAAAGGTATGTCCTTCTTCATTAGCTCTACCAAAGGTTTCAAAATCCTTGAAAATTTCTCAATGAAGTTTCTATAATAGCCAGTATGTCCAAGGAATGATAAAATGTCTTTTACAGTTTCAAGTTGCTGAGTGATTTCTTGGATGACCTTAATCTTTTCAGGATCTATTTCTATCCCTGTTTGTAAAATCTTGTACCCTAATACAATGCCTTCTTGGACCATTAAATGGCTTTTTTGCCAATTGAGCCTTAGGTTAATTTCTACACATCATTTCAGTACTTACTCTAATTGGTCCAATGCATGTTTGAAGTCCACTTGATGGTGGAGAAATTGTACATAAATACTTCCACACCATTTCCTATTTGTAGTTGAAAGATACTTAGAACCAAATGTTGAAACGTTGTTGGGGCATTGTATAAGCCAAACGACATCTTCTTATATGCAAATTATCCCCAAGGACTTGTGAATGTAGTCTTGGCTTGATCTTCTGGTGCTATTTGAATTTGATTATATCCACTGTAGCCATCCAGAAAACTATATTAGTAATGCCCTGCAATGGTAGCTAAGGCTTGGTCAACGAATGGCAATGGTAAGTGATCTTTAAATGTTTCCATGTTCAATAGTCTAAAGTCTATACACACCCTCTATTTACCTCCCTTTTTATTCACAATTAATAACAAACTAACCCATTCACTATTAGCAATGGGATAGATGAACCCAACTTTTAGAAGTTGTTCAATTTCTTCTTTAACCACTTGCTTAAGCTTTGGGTTTAGTTGCCTCTGCTGTTGTTGTCAAGGTTTTATCGAGGGGTCAATGTAAATTCTATGTTGGCATATCCTAGGATCTATTCCAGTTAATTTGGAATATGACCAAGCAAATGCTTTCAACCATTTTTTACCATTTTCAGTAATCTTTCTTTTTGTTGAGGAGCAAGCTTAGCATTAATGATTATTGATTTTCCATTTTTGAGAAATGTATACTCCATACTGGTGGGCAATGGTTTTAACTCAAGGCACTTTTACTTAAACTTTTTAGGGATTTCCAACTTCCTCCAATTCATATTTTCAATGTCAAGACTTAGAAGTTGGCGATGGACTTGCTCTAATGTATCTATGCTATCAATGTAGGTGCAAGTCAAGCTCTCAGTTGGTTCCATGCATATAGTTGAATTGTTCTCTAGGTCAACTATCAACCATTGGGTACCTTCCTATCTTGTGGCTGCTGCATACAGGCATCTTTGTATGTTAGTTATTGGTGCACACTGGTTGCATGTAAGCAATGTTAAACATTGTACAAACTAGGACTTCTACATGCAATTACACCCTGTGTCACTGTATGTGATGCATGAAAATTTCTTCTTCTTGATCTTTCCAAATGTATTTTCCTTTGCTATTTCTAGGGAAAGATCACATATTCCTAGGTGTGCATCAATTGTGCTTAGCCATGCTCTTCCCATTATGAGTGGGAAGTCCCCCTTATAGTTGTTGGCTTGAATCACTAGGAAATTAGCTAGATACAACCACCTACAAATAGTGGTGACAGTGTCCTCCACTAGTCATAATGGGATAATGATGGACTGGTCAACCAACTCTAAAAGTATTTTACTCTTTTTTAGTGGAGGCAAGTTCCAAGCTTTGTACATTTTTTGAGAGATTGAGTTAACACCAGAACCTAAATCCAAAAGAACCTTACAAGGTTTTCTCCTAGTGATTTGCAAATATATAAGGTGATTTCTAGGATTAGAGAATTTCCTAGGAAGATAGCTAGATTTAATCCAATCAGTGATTACATGAGTCAACATGACCATGTGTGTTAAGTACAATCTTTGGTTCTAAGGAAGCTCTGAAGATTCAAATGGTGCTGAGGCGTTTGGGGAATTTACCGCTTGTGGTTGTAAGGACTTAGTTGGATTGTTGAATCTAAAGAAAGGTCTCTTCTTTATGTGGTTTTCTGAACCAATAATAGGTTGAGGGTTGATAGTCCTTGTAGTGTTAAGTTGCTAGGGCTGGATAGGGAGCTCACCCTTCATAGCTGGAGCAGGTTGTAATGGAGCTAAGGGTGGAAGAGGTGCATTTAGATGAGAATGATAGTATGTTTGTTAAACCTCTTTTCTAGGAGAAGGAGTTCTATAGTACTCATGGGTTTGGTAGTGAGACTGAGAAGTAACATAACTAGTAGAGTCATGTGGAGAGATTGGCTACTACACGTAATATCCATATAGGTCAGGTTAACAATAAAGATATTGTTGACATGGTGGTGTCATTCCCCATGATTGTGGGTGTTTCCACTGTTGATACTATCCATTTGGTTGTGGTGGAGTTCCACTTGGATAATACATCAAGGATTGGTGGAACTATCTTGGGCTACCTTGAGGATAAGGTAACCTTCAGGGTGTTTGCCATTTGTTTAATTTTGGGTTTAATGCATACACCCCAAATGCCTACAAATGTGATATTACTAGGAAACATCTCTTAGGATGGTCATATTGACATATCTCATGTTCACCATCATTGTCTATATTCGAATCCATAACCTCTTCAATGATGGTAGCTTTGCCCTTACCTTTGTTACGTGCATATTCAGTTTCTTTCTTTGTTTTCCTTTCTCAATCACTACCTGGTTTTCTAGACTCCTCTACTATTTTTAGAATAGTTTGAAATCTATTATCTAGGGAGTCCAACATTTGGTTCAAATTTGTGAATACTTCTGATGAGATTTTTAAATGGTCAAATTTTTCCTATTCACCATCTCTTCAACTGGTGATTCTTCTTCATTCTCATAAAATCTAACTCCCTTCTTTTGGAGGGAAGGATCTCTGTTGTATTCCTCCACACTCTCTCTTTTCCTTAACTCTCCTTCCTCCATGGCAACTTGCGCCAACAATCTTTGTACTTGATGGGCTTTAAGCTGGGATAGTCTTCCTTGGGCATAAGTCTTAAGGGTTCTTCGTGTTTCGTGCCTAAGTTCATCTACGAGATGGCATAGTTGTTCCCTCTACGAGTAACCATGGCTAGGACAACAATGTAATAATGCATAATATCAGCCCATGGTAGCATCCAAGGGTTCATGTCCTCCTTGTTTCCATCCTGGGATTTGCTTTCATAAGTTGGACACTTGGGAGTACATTTGATACTTATCATTGAACAGTTCTAACATGGTACTCCATCAGTGAATGGATTCTAGTTCTAAGGACCGATACCAGCTTTTCGCTTCCTTGATTAGTGTTTGTGGAAACAACTTGAGTTTTTATCACTCGTTTTCTATGTTTTGAAAGGCACATGCATCGTGAAATGCTTGCAAATGATTTTGAGGATCAGCGTTGTATCCCCCTTCAAATTGTGGGATATTGTTCATGTCCAATCTTTTGATCCTACTATCTTTTTAGTGCCTTTTTGGGATTCTAATAGCCTTAGATATATCTAGCATACTTTGGGTAGTGAGTAGGGGTTTATTGCGATCATGTTGTCTATGGTGTCTATGATGCCTATGCTATTCCCTACTCTCCCTTCTTTCATAGTGTGTTTCTCTAGAATGCCCTCATCCCATTTCTCAACTATTTTGTCTATTATTCCTATTTTTCCTACCATTATCCTTAGGGTCTTTCCCTCTGCGATTGCATTTCGATCCTGAAGGAGAGGGGGAAGAAGATGATGAAGGTGAAGAAGAAGGACCATCACCATGATGATGCCTGCTACCTTATCTTCGGTGGTCATGGCCCTGATTGCGGTTATGATCAGAATGTCCATCTTTGTCATGTATTTGTGTTCCTTTTTTAGACCCTTTGTTTTTATTGGTACTAGAATCCAGGTTATGGATAGTTGACTGAAGATTCTGATACAGAACCCCTTGACTAAAGTGAACAAGAGGAACATCATTTTGTGGAAGACCTGAGGTAGGTTCACCACCCTCATTTTCACTTAGGACATATAGGACGTCCGGAGACCACTTCCCTTTTATAGATTTATGATTTCTCTATTGTTGTAAGTCCCTTTGACATTGTGCCTCCATGGGTTGATACTCTCTCCAGTTATGTTCATGCACAATGTACTCTACCTATAAGTGTTGCATAGCAATTCATGTGATAGCATGAAGAAGCATGCTTGGGACTGAATGATCAAGAGATAACACTATGTTACCTTCTAAATCATGTCAGCACAGTTGTTCATCCTGGTGAAGGATAAAGATAAATTTTGGTATATACTCATCGAGATGAACGTATACCACATGAAATTGTTGGGGCACTGGCAAGTCATCATGTGTACTACACCTCTAATTATTCATTGTGTTAGACCTAGGTAGTGAAACACTCTCGTAATAAGAAGGAGACATGATTAATTCTTTAGTGTGCAATACTTTTCTCTTTTCTTTTCTAATAATTTTAAGATAACCAATCCTAAGGGTTTGTTCCAATGATGGGAAGATTCCTAAGTCCCTGGCAATGGCACCAATGATGAGTGGCAAGGTACCCCTATGCTCAACCATACAAATATGAGCATTATGCACGATGCGCCTTCACAGAACAAGGATGGGTTAGGTGATCATTATCTTTCCAAGCTTACTCGTATGGCACAATTATATGGTTAAGGAAACTTGAGGTATATGATTTTTATGCTTTTTATGTTTAATGTCCTGGTGCTGAAGAGGGAAGAAGTGAATTAATTGAATAACTAATTTAAATTAACTAATCAACTAGGTCCTAAATAGTCCTAACACCAGCATCCATTCCCACTTTCGATACACATCCTGAACTAGTGCAACACTACTAGGATTACCAAACGCTAATCGTTATTGAGTTGCCAAGTGTTCCACACATGTTCAAAGTGGTCGTACTGAGTGTGCTTACTTGTGAAAATTAATGAATCAATAAAAGAAACATTAATTAACTAATGAAAGCATTAAAGAACTATAAATAGCATTAAGAATGAGAGATAAGCTATTTTGAATGCTGCAAGGTTTATCACAATCTTTGTCTTTATTTCTAGACACAAGATGTACTTAGGTACACAATGCTCGAATAAAGATCTATTCAGTTTATGACTCCTACTGTAGGCACTCAAAAAAAATTCTAAATCTAAGAGGGAGAAACTGTAAGAGTTTGGGTAATGGACTAAGAACTAACTACCAGACCAAGTGTGTCTGCCTCTTATTTATAGGCAACGAGACAGGTCCTAGTATTGGATGTTCGATACCACTTGGAAGGATCCAATATCGTGGACTTGATATCGTGGACATGAGATCATGGCCCCAATATTGTGGCTAATCATGAACCCTTGACTTCTTGTTTACATGTATTACATTAGCATCTTATGATTAGCACAACATGATGTATTTACTTGTACGCTTACATCTAATGTATCTTGGAACAATCTCTTATGTATTGGTAGGCATGGATATTTTATTGGCTCATGTTTCTTAAGGTTTAGACCCTAGATCTTTCTCTTGTTAAATATTAGAAATTGTATTATTTGGTATTTCTTTTCTTGATTATTATTTCTTAGTACTTTCTAATGCTTAGTGCCACTTATGAAGGATAGATTGGAAGGATAGTGGTAACCCATTACTAGTATTTTATTAATATTTATTATATTTTATTTAATTTATATTTTTATGATATTTAATTTTGGAATAATCTAAGAATATCATAAAAGTCATGTTAAATATTTATTTTGGTTTTATTCCATTAATCTTTTTTTTCTCAAATATTAAGAACCCATTATCCATGGATATGAATTAATTCTAATATTCTCTTGGTGACTTAAACCTATTAGTTGACCATTTGAATTCTCTTGTGATATCATGTGAACCAATCTTAGAAATTATATTATTAAATTATTATTTTTTAAATCCCCCAAATCCTACCTTTAGTACTTATAAATACCTAGAAAGGCTGGCTTTCTTGATATCAATTATGCATCTTTGTCTTGTTGCCCTTGCCTGTGACTATATATGGTGTATCTCTTGACATTTTCTAGATGTAAACTTGTTATTGCTTAGAGAAGCTTTGCTCTTAATTGATCATTAAAGATAGAGGAAATGTTCTTTCTTATATCAATTTTATTTTACAAATTAACCTTCTTTCAAGTTACCTTTCCATTATTCTTTTTCTATGTTTAACTAATCCATTATTATTCTTGATTTAACTCTAGCTTGTTAATTTCTCATCATAATTTTCCTTTTTCTATATTTTTTACTTGGTGTTTCAACCTCATATTTCTTCTTATAATCTCTTATTGGTGGTGGTGGTGGTGGCAGTGACATCTCTATATATTGTAACCTAGGTTGTGACATATCTAGAAATTGTAATGAAATTTATATATATATTTCAAAGTGAAGTAGGCATGATGGCATTTGATGGAAATAGTAGCTTTAGATAACAATGGCTACTCAATAGTTTGGACATATATGAATGTATTTTATATTTCAAAAGCTAGGAAAATAACATTGGACTATTAATATTTGCTAGTAATTCATGGTATAGTTAACTGCAAAGCTAGACCATAAACTTGAGTGGCATGTAGTTAATATTAGTAGGATTTTATTAACACATGATTTTCATTAAGGAAACTAATATGAGAATGACTAGTTAGGTAATGGACTAGCATTTTGGATGGTACAACACATTACTTGATCCACATCACTAGTATTTATCATGTAGTCAGTATCATATCTAATTTTAATATAGTGGGGAGCTAGGACCTAGGACAGCTATAGGATTCATATTAGCCATAATGTAACTCAATAGTTGATAATTAATATTCATTATGTTTTACCAACCCAATAGTTACACATTTCTCATGTATAAGGCTTTGCCTAGATAAGTGAGATGTCACACCAAACAATCCTTCATGAATAGTTAATTTAGTATGAGTCTTACAATTATTTTGAATATCTAATATTAGAAACCTTACAAGAATATCATTGAAAATGAAATCATGAATTAATGATAAGCATTAATGGTAATGTTAATGATAATTAGTTAATAGATTAGTTAACTTTTTTAATTAATCGATTTGTTAATCAATCATTGTTGTTGGTTCTAAAATTATGATTTGTAGCATGGGCCCCATCTTCGAGCCTATTTTGAGTGGTGCCAAGGTGGTTTTATCTACTATGAAGGTATTCTAACCCTTCCTACATGTGTTTCATGCATTTGAGGCTTGGATGGAGTTTCCTAGTAATAGTGCAAATTCTAGATCAAAGTGCATAATAGAAGCATTAGTATCTAAGAAATGTGTTGTGGATGAAGAATATTTTATTATGTATTATGTTTTGACCATTCAATGGATTTGTATTTTGATAATGAATATGGATTTTTTGTTAAACTCTGATGTTATGTTGTAATAAATCCAAAGTGAGTACTTATAAGTTAATGAGGATTTTTAAGTGGTTTATAAGTTACCAAGTTTACAAGTTGATTTATCTGCCTTTAAAAATATTTAAGCTACTTAAGGATTTATTAAGTGGTTAAGTTTAATTTATCATGTCCCATAGATGATTAGGCTCTTCTAAGTACAAATTTTGGGGTATTATAGGTACTTTATTACTTTCTTGGCACACAATGTATTATCTTTCTTATAATAATTCATCAAGCTTATGACATCATTCTCTTTGTAATAAGTGCAAATATATTAAGAAACTAGCACATTAGCTTTAGTAAAAGGAGTCACAACCATCCCAATAAATTTATCTTTAACATCATGTTTTCAAAAACAACCAATAATAAAATTTCATTTAATACTATCATACACTTTAGAATAATCAAACATAAAAACATTCAATATCTTGATTAGAATTAACATCCCACTAGATCTCTTTCTAAGTAGTAATAACATTATTCAAAATATATCGAGCTTGAATGAAACTAGTTTACACTAGAGTAATTAATTGAGGAATAATTATTTTAATAATTGAGTAAGAGATTTGATTCAAATTTTATAAATTAAATTTAAAAAATTAATAGAATGCTAATTACTAATCTGAGAAAAATTACATTCCTTAAGAATAAGTCTAGTGATTCCTCGATTGAACTATTAACCAAGTGAGTGTTTTTTAATGGCTTCAATAAAACATAAAAAATGTCCATACCAATAATATCACAATGATTTATAAAACAATCAATGTGAATTCCATGAAAACTTGGAGCTTTATCATTAGCCAAGCTAAAATTACATCTTTAATTTTGGAAAGAAAGATGTCATTATCAAGGAGATTATTATGACATTCAAAAATAATTTTTGACAAACGATTTGAATTAGAATGAAAATGCTTATGATTAAAACACTCTAAAGTAATTATATGATGAACATTTTTCTTATGAAAATCATTAATAATAAAAGGATTAGAAATGTTATTACCATGAACTTCTAGAGAATCAATTATAGAAATATTATTACCATTAATCTTTTAATATTTTAATGAATTTCTTGCATGATTCTCTTCTACCTTAAAACAAGAAATATGACTCTTAATGAAAGTACTTTTTATATTATGCATATCTCATTTCTATTTGACAAAGCAAACATAAGTAAGTCACTATTGAAGATTAGTACTAAATGGGTTATTTTGAAGAGTAGCATTGATCTATGAAATAGTATCATAAATTTTTTTCATAGTATCCTTTTATCCCTTGGAAAAATGCTTACCCAACTAGTGAGTAAAATTTCTAGCATGATGTATGGTATGTAGTCACTAATCAATCTAACTATAATTACCAAATGATCTCATTTCAACATTCCAAACAGACATCAAAATATCTTTTCTAGATAGATATATAAATAAAGAAGCATTCATACAAAAAAGGTCATAATTTTAATTAAATATTTAAAACCAAATTCCAAATTAAAATAAATAGGAATATGGTATGATAGTATTTTATTTCTATGAACTTTAACCTTTCCATTACATAATTATAAAGAATAATTTGAAAAATAAAATGAATTAAGTCTTTTAAATATTTGGTTATCACCCTCTTAGAAGTTAGGCTAAGTAAACTAATCATCATAAGTATAGCATTAGATAAATAAAATTTTTTGTTATGGTCACACCAAATATAGAACTCATGACATACAAGTTGAGAAGAGGCTTTAGCAATATATCATAATAATTTTAAAACATATTATAATTAGCAACAAAAATAGTCACAACTAAATCTTTAAATAGTCATAACTGTAAATATGAAACTATTATAGAATATTATATTTATAGAATTATTAAGAATATAAATGTTCTCATACCAAAAGAACTTGAAGCATCTTGATGAACTATCCATACTACAAAATTATTTTTTTCTTGAGACAGAACATTATTAGACTAAAAATGATTGAAAATAAGATTTGTACCACCTTGATCCTTATTATAATTGTTAATTGACATTTTAGAATTCTGAAGAATGTTGTTACTAATCATAAATATATCTCAATTAAAAATTTTAATCATTTAATAAAAAATAAATCAAGAAATAAATGTTGTATATCAATAAAATCACTAAAAATCTTCGTCTGAAATTTGTTAGTAAAACATCGAATAACCTATAATAGGATTAACATTAGTTAGAGAAGGTGGAGGTTCTTGCCCATTTATGGAACTAGCATTTTTATAAGATGTCTCCATATCCTACTCAAGAGTTGCAAAAGAATTAATAGTAAATGAAACATCTCTAAAATGTTTATCATTAACGATTTAGCATGTATTCACTAAGAGATGGATTTTCTTGATATTTTTTAGGTTGTAAAACCATTTGGAAATCATCTAAATGAATAAAAAATTTCTATTAAGTATTAAATATATATATTGAAACACCGTAAAAATTTCAAGGCCTCAACGGTTCAACAAAATCTAGCGATTCAGGCAAGGAGATGCGGCAAGGAGTGGCATAGCAAGTTCCTTTTTTCGGTTAGAGGTTTGTCCTACCACGTTGCGCATCACAGCACAAATAAACTTCAGAAGACAAAATAAGATGATGGGTGCATGACGACAAGCCTTCAACTTTGCAAGTTTTCTATGTTTCGAAAATCTTAACTTTTGGCATATCACGCTGAATTACGCTATGAAGCGTAACTTCGCATAACGCAGCGTAATTCCAGAAGGTAGCCCATCACAACATTAGAGATGGAAAAAATTCAAGACTCTGATGACCCAGTAAAATCTCAAGGCTTAAACAATGATCTACAGCATGTCGCACATTTCAGTAAGTTTTTCGGCTAAGGGGCCTATTACGCTACATTACGTAGTGTAGCGTAATAAACCCTGGAAGGATTGATCAGAACCAAAGGAAGCATGGTGAAAACACTTCAATTTTTTGTAGGTTCATTATTTTTATGCTAAATTATGCTATGCAGCGTGAACTAGCATGATGCAACGTAATTCAAGCAATGACAAAGATAACATAATACAAGCATCAGCAGTTCATACGTCATGATACGCGCTCTAGCGTATCGCAACGTAATCAAGGAACAGCCTATCGCCGAAGCTCCAACAAGAGTGGTTTACGATGTGTTACACTTTAGAGTGTAAGGTAGTATGGCACCGCAAGCTGCAAAAACAAACACATCAAGTCAACGGCATCTTATAAGTTTAGGACACGCGTCATCTAAACCGCGTTTTTCTCCTGACCCTAACCTTATAAATGCTCCAGTTGACAAAGATCAGGGGGTTGGCAAAAAATTTTCTTAGATTGACAAATTATCTACATGAGTGATTTTCTTCCATTGGCAATCTTTGGCAAAAATTTTCTTTCAAGATTGGCAAAGGAGCAAAAGAGGATCAGTGATCGTAAGAACCTCGGAGGTGATTGACAAGAACCTTTGATCAGAAATAGTCGGTTAATGAATATTCTACTTCGGGTCTGACTTCCTTGCACCCAGATTGGCTAGAACAAGGTAGATTGACCTTTGCTTGTTTCATCTTTAAATAGCTTTCTTGTTGTTGGCATATGCTTCATCTAAACTGAAGCTCACCTGTAATCATTGTACTCAACGTATTTTTTTCATAAGTTAAATCCTAGATCTTGGGGTTGCACTCTTTATAAATTCGATGTCCAGTGTCTTACCTATATGCATCTTGCAATCGCTTCAAATTTATTTACATCGTTTTCAATTACCTTTGAGATTAACGATATTATATCTCTGCACAAACATTGTTACTCTGCCATCTGATTATCATAAAAATTTTACTGATTAAGTAAGTCCCTATCTGATCGACAAGACCGTTTAGGGCACCTCAAATTCGTTTTCTCCAGCACAGCCCTCACACGGATCTGGGGTTAGAACTGTGTACACAAACTTTCGTTCAGTATTTCCAACGACCGATGTTTTCCGTCGTTACAGTTTTCTAGTGCTAGAAGTAGGGCCTTGATATCTGATCTGCACTTTACGGGTAGTCTTGTAAGTTGTTTGCACCCATTGTCAGTCAACATAAATGTAATACCTCCGTTGTCACTTACAAGATTGTGTGGTGCAAATCGGCACTTTGACGATTCCTACGAAATCCTACAAGATAGAAAGCCCTGATTATTATCTTAGTTTTCCTTTTCCTTTACGATCTTTATCCTTGTCATCTTTACTCTCGAACCGCGTAAAAAATGGTTATATCAACCATAGCTATTAACACTGCCAACCTAGAGAACCCTTGGACCATGCAAGTTACACCTCCTATGGTCAAGCCACTAACTAGTCCAGTGCGACCACACCGCTCCCTCATGCTTCAAAACAAAAAAGCCTGAGGGACACGCTTAGAGTAGGGAACACTACAATTTCCTTTGTGCTAAACTAGTAGCAAACCTACCCATGTATCCACAAGAATTTGAAGAAAAACAAGAATACGAGTTCATGTACTACAACGGGAAGGAATTTATTCCTTCACATAACACCACTGTACCCCTGACAGATCAACAAAAGTGGATCCTAGATCAAATGTTGATGGCTAAGACATCATCAGAACAACTAGAGGAGTTGTTCCACGATGAAATGCTTCATGATGGGCAAGATGATCTACACTCCCACTCTGAAGGAGGTGGTCATGCTGACTTCGCCATGGCCCCTCCCTCCACGACGTCCCATGTAAATCCGTTGTTCATGGTTACCACACCCTTGACATTATCTAATACCAATCAAGTCCCACACTTACCACACCTACATTTTTTCTCTCCGACTATCTTCCCAGGTGACAGTCCATCACAAATCATTCCTCAGCAAGTGCAATTACCTAATCCATCTCATCGTGCACCTGTGCCTACGTCACCACATGTACATGTGATACCTATGTTGCAATTACCTACAACACCTACGTTCATCCCGACTCACACGATGGGGCCTGCCACTATAGCATGGTGGGTTCCAAACATGCCTCCTTCTTCTCCTTCATCAAAGCCAGGTCTTGTGGGTGCTAAACCTCATTACAGGATCATCGTTTGTGCCCCCAGTCATACAAACAACTTATCCAATGGTACAGCCGATGGCGACTGTCCCTATTTCACCATCCAGTGTGGCTCCTCCAGCCGTTCCACAAATGACCCCTCCACCCACAGGTCTGGATCAAGCCTTCCAGCTTATTCAGACCCTTACAGAGGAAGTTAAACACCTTAAGGCTCTTGGTTCTGACACAGTACAAGTCATGGATTTTTATCATGATGATCCTATTAATCTGGTAGTGCATATTCTATCGTTACCTCCTAGGATGCCACTCCCCCATTTTACGAAATACAATGGGGAAGGCAATCCCAACGCCCAATTAGTTACTTTCAGGTTAGAGTCATTGTTGTTGCAACAATGGCCACATACTATCATCTGTGTCTTTGCTATGTCCTTAATGGGTAAAGCTTTGGACTAGTATTGAGTACTCCCACGTGCTTCCATCTCAACTTTGGAGGAGCTGTTAACTCAATTTGTGACCCCTTTCAAGTACAACCTGAGGCCGGAAGTCACACTGGACCAGCTCATGGGAGTCAAGCAAGACCCGCTCAAGTCAGTCCAAAAGTTTATACAATGGTGGAGCGCCACCTTAAATGAAATATTTTAACCCATTGTGGAGGCCCATCTATTAGCAATCTTCAAGGGGGCAGTTAACGAATTTATCAAGTCTAAGCTATACTACCTCGCTCCCCGCTCCCTTAGCCAAGCCTTTGCTCAGATTAAGAGCATCCAAGATGCAGCGGAGGCTAGCAAAGATCCAGCATATGTGGTTTACAAAAATTCCCATAGCAAGGGCAAGGATAAAGACAAACCTATGACAACAACAGTAGTGGTGGTTACCGAGGGGTCCAAGAAAAAACAACAACAATAATAAGAAAACAACTGCGGAGCCTATTGAGCCGACAACTAGCTCAAATGGCACCAATCAGGAAGTTCCTTCCACCCCCGAAGCACCTCCACAGCCAAGGCCTAAATTTGAGCATAAGGACTGTTCAAATTACGTGACCCTACCTGTGAAGCCTTCAGAACTTCTGAAGCAATTATTGAGAACTGGCCATATCCAACACAAGGTGGTGTCTGAGGAGGCTCTGAAACTTCATAGGCACCATTGCGAGTTACTAAAGAACCCCTCCTTGGCCCAACCTAACAAACCGCCAATTTCCAAGAACTTTAGGCTAGATTGGTTTTGCGACTATCATCAATTGTGTGGCCATGACATAGATTACTACTGGGCATTAAAAGATAACCTTCAATGTATGATTGATCAAGGTGACCTGATCTTAGACAATAGTAGTCCAGCACGTTGAGAGAACCAAGCCATGCATGTGTACCAAGACCCATTAAATGCAAATGACGTAGGGTACACTATCAACGTGGTTGGTGCAGAGGGCGATAGTCAGGCACAACCGAAGCAGCCCTTTATGCTATGAATACACCCTCACTCACCCCAAACAATGGGTCCATCAACATTGACAAGTGGTGCTCCAAGGAAACCTTTTATCCTCCGAGCCCCTTCTCAAACCACTGCTCGACAGCTTGCTGTCAGTAAAGCCGCGGCCCAACCCACGCCTACATCTAAGGCACCCTTTGTCATCAAGGTGCCAAAACCATCAATCACCCCTCCTATGCAAGGGAAAATTTCCAAGTCAACCCCCCAATCCCAACTTAACAGAAAAGGAGGAGGGGGTATGACAACTGATATGGATAAGGATCGTCTTACGCTGGGGTTTCCCAAACCTAAACCCCTTGCTTCTATACCCTTGGGCCCACTTGCTAAAAATGACGAAGTTACATGAGCACAACCATCTCCTCCTAGCGAAAAGAAACACAACCCTCAACCAAATGTCACTCCTCCCTGAGAAATTCATCTCTTAGGGCGAATGAAAGAGGAAAAGGGTGACAAGTAGCCAGATCGTGGGCAGGATCTCTTCGATGCCTTTACACAAGTCAAACAGGCTCTAAAACAAAAAAATACAACATTAAGCATTTATGATTTACTCATGATTTCACAGAAACATCGTGAGGCTATGGTTAGTATGCTAATGTCTATACCTATGGATGAGAGCCTGCCAATGGACGAAGAAGAAATTCATTCCATCATGCTTCTCCTCGCCGCTGAAAAAACTGGGCCTACCTTGTTGACCTTTTGCAATGAATCCATTAAGGATGACCCTGAAAAGGGTCAAGTGACAATGACGCCCATGTTCATCACCATCTGGGTTGGCCAACAATGAATCTGGAGAGTACATGTAGATGATGGGGCTGCCGCTAATGTCATCCCATATCCCATAGTGGATAAACTAGGCCTAATCGATCAGATCAGTCCTACCACAACATCGTGTCTAAAGTTGTTCAACGGGGCATGAGTGCAAGTCAAAGGGATAGTGCACATCAACCTTGTGGCAGGGGATCAGTTCCCCATAGATGCAATGTTTATTGTCGTCGAAGAGATGCCTAGCTTCAACTTGATCCTGGAGAGGTCTTGGTTAGCTCAACTAAGGGTAGTTTCATCACCTATCCATTAGGAGATCCATCTACCCTACGCAGTAGGAGAAGTGGTCATCCACGGTGATGAAATAACCCCTCAGGCTGTCAATAACATAGAAATAGAATAGGGTTCAGAAATTGAAATTCCCAAAGACCAGTCCCCTATCCAAACACTTGAACAGGCCAAGATAGTAGCTGATGACAGCTTAATTTGGGTCAAACTACCATTCCAAGAGGAAGATTGTGGCGTGAAGGAACAGGGTCATAAATCTCCTCATCTTTATACATCACCAAAAATAAAAGCAATCAGGAAACAATTACAGAGTTAGCAAATAAACCATGTTATCTAACTGCCATGCAGTTTATGCATATTTTTCCATCAGCTATTCTATTTTTGCTTTACAAACACTCATCACGCTCATGCTTATCTTTACCTTTATCTAAAATATAGCAAAGGCCCAAAGTGACCTAAAACTAGAGATGACCCGAAATGGCCTTAAACTACCCATGGCCCGTAATGGCCTTAAACTACTTATTTCAATTACAATTTACACTTAAACTAATCAAAGGCCTGAAATGGCCAAACACTAAAAATTTCATTTAAGCTTTAGATTTGAATTATTTAGCAGCCTACAATGGCTTTAAACTAGTAACTTCATTGATGCTACACTCTTAAACTAACTACGACTTGTCATAATGCCAAAACCTACGATCCCATCTATGCTTTATATAAAATAAAAACAACAAAAGAACATTAAAATCAAGACAAAGTTTGCATTAAGTACGTTAAAAAGAAAAATATTATCTCTCATTCCGTTCCACCACAATAAAACCATGGCTAATACAACCACGCTATGCATCTCCCTTTTCCCCATGTCTCCCGTATCTCCTAGCTCAACCTCTACTTCAAGGAAATCGTCCTCATAGGGGCCACTCTTTTCATGAGGAATCTCTTCAAGACGGCGGACCTCCTTGTGAGGCTCTTCAGTAGGGGGTTGCTCACCATGGCATTGACTATCTTCATTATGCTCTGCTTCCTATAGACCCTCTTCATGAGGACCTCCACCTTCGTTAGCTTCATCCTGCTGAGGATTCTCCTCAGGTCGTTCCTGCGATCAGACATGACACACGTATTAAGATCACCATTGAAACTAGGTATGACAAAAACACAATAACACTACGACTTACCTATGACGGTCCTGCATTGGTAGCAAAAGGGATTTGTTCTAGGCCAACCCACAAACATTGCATAATTTCGTCCTCAGTAAGCTCAGACCAAACCCCATCCCCTAGATTTGCTCTGGCCTTAACCTTCCCCTTCTTCACAGGAGTCCATCGGGTTGGTTCAGGGAAGAAGGGATGGTAGTTTCCCCCCTTGGAAGAGTCATTTCCCTTTCTGGAGAGGCGCTTATCGTCACTTGTTCTTGAAACTTCTCAAATGCTTCGGAAGCACCAATGATGTCAAGGAATAGCTGAAGGGACTGAGCCTCAACAGCAGAATCCCTGTAACATTGACGATAGGTAGTGCTTTCCGATTTATAGACATGTTTATGTTCTTTCTGTGTCTACCCCCATTCTTGGACACTCACACTAAGGTCCTTCCAATCTTGATTTTTCTAAGCTAGGAGATCCATCTACATTTGCTGCTCGACTAGTTCACGGCTGGTCTGGACACTGTTCCTAATGACCATCCAATAACAGGCATAGTCAACAACCGCCATCCACTAGTCCTTGTTGTTTGTCCCCTAAGACTGTAGGAATTCGTTTCTCGACCTCAAATCCCAAACCTTGTCACTTAGAGCCATCTTCTCCCTCTTTGACCTTTGCAGTCTCTTCCAAAGGTCTTCATTCACATTTTGGCATTCCATAAGGAGTGGGTCGAGCATACAACACATCTACACATCTCATCGTAAATGTTGTGTGGCACGACGATTGCTTCCGATGAGGTTTGGTGGTGTCTAAGTCAATAGGCTCTGATGGATCCCATCTAAGGTGAGCTCCTAGTGACATAAAATGGTGGTTAGGTGTAGTTAGGTAGCGTAATTCCATGATGCAATAACCCCTGCATAATGATCATAACGTACCATCTTCAGGATCGACTCGCTCTAAAAAATCGATCATATCGTTGACAACGCCTTCCATAAAGGCAAATTTATCCAGAAATTCGTCCCAAGATTGGGTCACCACTATTGATAAGTGTACGCTCTGATCACCTATTACACAGGATAAATTACATGTGAAGACATAACTGAGGTGTTATGATGACTAATAAAACCTCTAGAAGCAGTAGCGTAAATTTTACTATTCGACCAAAGTTAATTTCAACGAGTGACAAACCACTTACCTTTTCTAGTCCCAGCTAAAAGGATTTTGGCATCCTCCACTGCTACTTCCTCTACGTGCATAAGAACCTATGCGTTACTTGCCTTATTGGCTGGGGCATCTTTTTCCAAGGCTGGGGCCCCTTCCTCATGCCGCAAAACCATAGCCCCTGTTTTAGGGATCAACCACTCCACAACCTTCTCCTTCACTGTCACATAACATCGTCAGTTAACATAGGATTTTACCCTTGTTCAATAGACATTACACAACGTAACAGTGTCTGTACGCAACATAACCATGAACAGTAACACACTTCTCTACTTACCGGCTAGAGGATTACTCCTCTAAAATCTGACCTGCATCTTCTACCCCATACCACCTGCTAGCTCAACAGTCTCCTCGGTCAAACGAGGTATCTTCCATTGCACTAATGAATCCACTATTTTAGCTGCTAGGCACTTCCCCCTTGATGTAACGCCAGTGTAGGAGGGGAGTGCCCCAACCATGCTGTCTTGACCCCACATTCGA
This sequence comes from Gnetum montanum, assembly GCA_015680685.1. Taxonomy (NCBI): domain Eukaryota; kingdom Viridiplantae; phylum Streptophyta; class Gnetopsida; order Gnetales; family Gnetaceae; genus Gnetum; species Gnetum montanum. Next base: position 503,603 of record MNCI01027882.1, on the reverse strand, counting down.
GGCATCGCCATATTTCTAGTCGTTACTGACAATGACTCCCTGATTACTTTAGGAGGGTCTTGTGATCGAATAGTTCCAAAAACATGGGAGATCCATGGTTTGGAAATCTAGCTATGGTCTTGTTGCACCCAAACCCCATTCCTTTGGACTACCAGAAATTTGGCAAATGCCAGAAGCAAGCTATGAAGAAGGAAAAATGCACATTGAAATGAAACTCAAGATTCTTGTGAGCCTAACCATTTCAACATGCAAGCCTTCAGCAAAATAGCTCGTCCAATTGAACTGAGTCCCCTCCTCCATGACCTCTCACATAATTCGTGTCTATTCTATGGTGAGGAATCTCCCTTGTGAGAGTGTCTTGGGGAAGGTTCAGGCTCAAAAAAGGGGATAAATAGTATTTCCCACCTCCAACTTGATCCTATCAACAGGGATCCCCTTAGCCTCCTTCTTAACCCCTAGCCACTCCTCTATCTCTTGCTGGTACATGGAACTCCTCTTCAACTTTTCCTCTATGGGAAAGCCATTGGAGGGGACGCCAAAGAGATCGGTGAATAGTTGAGCATATATATCAAAATTCACACGCACATTACACACGCGTATGCAAAGACACTCAGCCTCTTCGCTGAAAAAGTTAACTAGGGTCAACATTTCACCCGCAGTAACATCAGGGGTTATGGCCAAGAGCAGGTCCAGCAGTCCAACCTCTCGAAGGTTATTGGTTAACACAACTGGGGCCGCTCTATGGCCAAGCCAGCGTTGTGTCTCCTTTATATCACCATAACAGAAGAAGAGACTGTTTGCCTCGTGACCGGAAACCATGATCGTAATTTCCCTAGATTCCTTGACTGCTAACATAAAACAATAGTTAAGCCAAGGTAATAAAAATGAGACAACTTCATACATCATCACCAGCTAATAACATTGATATAATTCATCATCATAATAAAGTTTACCAGGCCCAAATGGCAAAGGAAACAGAGGGATTTTCCTTTGCATGTCTGCGATGGTAAGGGGAGGGTCCAAAGTCCACTCCCTATCCAGCCATCTAAGTTTTTTGCATCTGGAAAAGAAGTCGGCATAGCGAGTAGGGTATTCTGGGATTTTGAATGCCAATTGTCCCATGACAGTGGCCCGTATGTTGCTGATAGAAGTGAATTCCCTTATAGCTTTTTTGGTCAATGACAATGTATCGTTATTGCCCAGGAGACCGCTATCATTGATGAAGAATCTACATCACAGAAGATAGAAGAATTCTTAACACTCAACCTAAATTTAAATAATAGTTAGCATATTTCCACACATCGAAAAGACATAAAAAAAACTTACCCGCCTAAATAATGCACGATACCAAGTGGATTCTGGAAATAGGTTGTGAGATGACAGGCCATGAACAGAGTGTTGTAGGCGTGATAATAGTTAAACCTAGGCACCTCTCAGATTCAGCTCAAACACCTCAAACCTTTGGTGCTTTGTTCGCGGTCTTGCACTTGCACAGTTTCAACAATGCTATCTGTTAAAAATTCCAGGATGCCCTACGTCAACCCAACCAGTAGCATCTCTAAAATAGCAGCAGCTATATCACTTGGTAAATGCGACTAGACGAATACACTAAAATTATAAAGCTGAAACTGCAATAACTCTCACACGTCCCTTCAGAACCACACTGCCTCCTCCTTTATACGAGCATGAGGAGGAGGAACATTGGCCGCAGGAGCATGCATGTAGCATAGAACGCCCACGATGTCCAAAATGATTAGGATGGGCTTTAGCATAATTCTGTATAATAAAAAAATGCATTACTATTAGACAAACCATTTAGACATAAATATTCATCACGCGACATTAGGGTTCTCCTGATTCCTAGAAAATTACAGATTTCACTGGAAATGCATGGCCGGAATCACCCAAACCCTTGCAACAGCTCAAGGTCTATCTCTGACAATGGCAATGAAAGCAACACTGCATATTACTCTAGCATAACATGCAACTATGATGAGAGAAAAGGAAAAAAAAGAAGAACCCTGATTACGCTACGCCTGGGTACAATACCTAGACATTTTTGGTTATACACCACATTTGCACAATATTACTCAACGTTACCTAAACCCTTGTGACAGCATAAGGTCTATCTCCAACAGTGAAGACAAAGGTAATATCACAAATTACAATAGCTTAGTCTACATAAACAGATATTAACGCCTGACACAACATGCACATTCAAAATAAATACAAGTACAATGCTGCAACAAACATAACAATAGTGCAAGAGGATGAAAGACTACTTACCAGTTGAGTGGAGTAACTTCCCGAGCCTCGACTCTGGCTTGCAAAGCCCATTGCAAACTCTCCTGCACTTTGTCAATCCTCACCAGTTTATCATTCTTCCCTTTGACCTTTGGTGCCATAGTTGCAATTGAACAAGTTTTCGCAAAATCATCTGTTTATGCCTTGCTTCCGCTCCCTTCCTGCTATAGCTAGATTCAAACTCATGATATCTATGGCCTGTTCTGAGCATGAACCGGTGGTTTATAAAGAAATGTTTGAAGCTAACTAATTTTTTCTGCCTAATCGATGCAGAACTTTCCCGAAACACTAGTGTTATCATGACATGAAATGCGAAGATTGGGGCATTAATTTCGTAGATATTGTATAAATCATAGTCCGAAATGACCCTAAACTAATGCATAGCTTATCGCCTCATAATCCGGCTGCATTAACTACAGTCTATATAATTTCAAATCCAATTATTTTGACATACTGGACATGCCACGTTACGTCTTCTATCTTACTTTACAAAAGTCACACGCTAGCATTTAGGAAACCTGACTCACCATTTTCTCACAAACTGTGTATATTTGTAATCGTCCACTAAGATCTTAAACTGGAAGCTTCTCTAATACGCAACTCTGACACAAAGAAAAAAAACTCTTATTTTTCAATAGATTGGCAGAAAAACAAAGTAACAACTTCCTTTTTTGGCAGTTTTGTAGGGCAATTCGTAAATGGACACAGCTTTATCGATACCCTTAGCCTTAACAAGCCCTTATGGGGAGATCATTAGATAGCTCAATCACACGCTAATAGGAACAAAGCTTTCCCTTTGTGACGCAACCATAGCAACATCGAAAATATCCCCAGACTCGCTAGAACATGTAGCCTGAACTCTAGACCTAGAAGCTGGTGATGTGACCGAGGACCCTCTCAATGAGGTCCCTGTGGTTATGCATAAAGGCGAAAATAAAACTCTTAGGGTTAGTTCCCTCCTGGGCCAACGGATGCAGAGTAACATAACATAAGTGCTCCAAAATAACGCTACTATATTTACATGGTCATATGAAGATATTCCAGGATTAGACTCGAGATTAATAAAGCATAACATAATTTTAGAACCATGCATCAAAGAAATTAGATAGAAGGCATGAAAGATTAAGCCAAAAATCGTGCTAGCAATGCGTAATGAAATCACCAAGCTGTATTAGGCTGGTTTCATTCATGCAGTCAATTACTTAGACTAGGTGTCCAACATCATAGTTGTCTCTAAGAAAATGGAAGACATATGCATCTGCATAGACTTCCAGGATCTGAACAAAGCCATGATTAAGGACAATTTCCTATTACCGAGTATCGACCAATTGATCAATACAACAACTGGTTACGCGCTTCTATCCTTTATGGATGGTTTCTCAAGTTATAATCAAATTTGTATTAATCTAGAACATCAATTGACCACAACATTTATGATGCCCTGAGGGACTTTTTGTTACACTATGATGCCCTTCAGGCTAAAAAACGCTAGAGAAACGTATCAACAAGCCATGACATACATCTTTAGCAGTTACCTCTTAGGGAGATTGAACGACTACGTGGATGACATAGCTGTCAAGTTTGTAAAGTCAAAAGATCATTCGGACGATCTAGAGTTAGTCCTTAAATGGTTTCTTAAGCATGAATTACTACTCAACCCAAAGAAATGTTTATTCAAAGTCAAAACCGAATGCATGTTGGGGTTTGTGGTATCAGAGATTGGCATTCGAGTTGACCCTGACAAGGTGAAAAGCCATTGTTGATTTAATGCCACCTACAAACCTCAGGGAACTACATGGGTTGCAGGGCAGGCTACAATTTATTAGGCAGTTCATTTCAAAGTTAATAGATAAATTACATCCTATGCAACATCTCCTTAAGAAGGGTGTTAATTTTGAATGGACCAATGACTGCCAACGTGCATTTGACAACTTGAAGGAGGAACTGCAACACTTACCAACGGTTTTCCTGCCACAAAGGGACTAGCCTTTTTATATTTACCTAGCAAACTCAGATGTGTATATAGCTGCGTTACTTTGCCAAAAAAAAGAACGATGAGTAAGAAGCCCCTATCTATTATCTGAGTCATGCCCTATTTGCGTATGAAACAAGGTACAATGAAGTGGAGCGTAACTGTTTGACATTGGTTTTTGCACTCAAGAAATGTAGACACTATCTTTTTTGCAGCCAAGTCAATATAATTTGCAAAAATAATGTTTTGTGAGCTATCTCAAATAGCTTGTATGAGAGTAGTAGGATAGCTCACTGGAAAGCTATCATAGCCGAATTCGATTTACATTATGTTGTCCAATCGTCCACCAAAGGTTAGGCTATAGCTAACCAGCTAGCAACATCGCCTATTAACGATTAAGCTACAATAGAGCCATTATTTCTGGATGAGCATGTACATAGTTTAAGCCTTGTATCAACAGGCCTTGAAGCAATGTTATACTTCGACGAAGCTTCGACTACTAGAGGCAGTAGTGCCGCCGCTGTCATTATGCTCTCCCCTGAGGATGTACATCCACTGGCTTACCACCTAGCCTTTCCTTGTATGAACAACATGGCAGAGTATGAGGGGCTCCTCAGAGGATTGTTGACAGCCAGGGAACTCAACGTTCAACACCTGGCAATTCGAGGCAATTTGATGCTCATCATCAATCAAATCACAGGGGTATATGCCTACAAATCTGTGCATCTACAGCCCTACTGTGATGTGGCTAAAGATCTCCTAAAACAATTCATGACAACCAATGCCCAACATGTGCTGCGTAATGAAAACGTCGTAGCCGATGCACTGGCCACACTGGCATTAAACGTGCCACCACACTTGTTTGCCACTTGGCCTACTTTAATGATGGAATGTACAGACCCTGTCATTCAAGCAGCGTAAATCTCTTCATTAAACATAGGAGGAATGCCAGAATGGTATGACAACATTAAGACCTACCTTCTGCATGGCGAACCACTGCATGAGCTAACACATGCACAAAAAGATGTAGTGCGCAAGCGTGCTAGGAAATACGTCATCATCGGAGATAATACTCTTTGTAGATGCTCTTTCAATGGGGTATTGCTAACCTACGTTAACAATGACCAAGCACAATGAATAGTTAACAAAGTCCACAAAGGGCTGTGTGGAGGACACGTAGCCCCACGAGCCATGGTCACTAAAATTAGACGCCTAGGGTATTATTGGCCGTATATGGAAAGGGACTGTCTTACCAAGGTCAAGACAAGTGACATGTGCCAGTGTTATGCAAACTTAATACACATGTCACCAATCAAGTTACACACTACATAGATTATTTGGCCATTCCAACAATGGGGACTAGATATCATAGGTTCCATCATGCCTAAATATTTCGCAAGACATAGCTTCATTATCACCGCCACTGAGTATTTCACGAAATGGGTTGAGGCTATCCTCCTACGGAAGATTACATCTCAACATGTTTGCCATTTCATCTTAGACAATATAGTAACCAGATTTGGGCTCCCTATGACTATTGTGACTGACAACGGGCCACAATTTAGTAGTACAGAAACCAAATCTTTTTGCAATAATATTGGTATCAAGCAATCTTTTTCTTCACCCTATTACCCGCAAGCAAATGGTCAAGTAGAAGCAACAAACAAGGCAATTATCAATCTACTTAAGAAGATGCTCAGCAACAACAAAAAATGATGTCATGAAAAAATCCTCTATGTGCTATGGGTGTATCGTACGACATGCAGAACAGCTACAGACAGGACGCCCTATAGCCTAGTCTATGGATCCGAAGTAGTGTTGCCCTTGGAATTACAGGTTTCTTCATTGCAGATGGTCCTCTCCATGGTTATAAATGAGGCTCAACACAATGAGTCTAGAATCGTGGATTTAGACTTAGTGGAGGAGAAGTGCATCTAGATGCTCGACACCATCGAAAGATATTAGGACAAATAGAGACAGAAGCATCGGCACAATCTGCATCAATGATCGATCAAGAAAGAAGACTTAGTTCTCAAGGCCATTTATGAACCAGTAGGCAAATTCTCTACAAACTGGGAAGGCCCTTTCCTAGTCATCAGCACATATGGTAACGGAGCATTCAAGTTAGAGGATATCAACGGAAATGAACACCCGAATCCAGTGAATCATCTGTATTTGAAGTAGTACCACATCTAAATGTTGACTCAACTCAAACTCAAGGTAACAAACGTCTGCTACAATGTAAAAATGGCAAAGTTGTACACGTCCACTACGACGTAAAACTGGCATTTCTCGCATGCGTCTGCCAGGATGCTAAACTGGCAAAGTTTTCAACCATTCGCCATGATGTGAAACTGGCAAGGTAAGCACACGTCTGCTAAGATGCTAATCCAGCATAGATTTGTCCCTGGGTCATGACATAAAATTGACACCCACAACATGGTCTGCTGGGACCATAAACTAGCTCTTCCACTGTCCGCTACGACGTAAAACTAGCAGGTTTCGGTCTTCTCAAATGTTAAATCAGGACCACGGCCTGCTGAGACTTAAAACCAGCAACAATAGTCTACCAGGACTCAAAACTAGAATCTGTCAATAAAAAACCCATGAAGCAAGCAAGCACGATCACTCTTGCACTACATCCCTACTAGATGGAATGGGTAAGGCATTCGAATAGACATAACTCTGCTACCCCAATGGCATCCTACTGATTCCTCAGACATGTTGAAAGGCATACTACTGACCCCTCGGAGATGTTGCTATGATAGCTACTCTGTAGTTGCAGCTCCTGGGATCAACTTCGCTGCTTGGGGCCCTGAAGAAACTGTGGTCATCCATAGTCTCGATGGCCTCCATCCATCACCATCACCAGACTCTGGCTTAGCAGATTCATCTGACTAGTTCTTTGCCTAGTCATTTGAGCAAGATGAATTTGGTTGTTGATGGCAGCTTCATGAACTACAGCATCAACATTAGGACCCTTGCTCCTTGCTACGATCCCTGTTTCATGGCCTACACTCTCCTTTTCACTTTGGACGATGCTTCTTTCAGTAGCCTCTCTCCTTAGCGATTAGGATGATTGCTTTTGTGCTCTGCTCTTTGTTATTTTTTGTAGGTTACTTGTTACGATAGCGTTGATTGAGAATGCATTCATTAGAAGGTGAAGCGTCACGGCATTCTGAAGTGGCTACTCAGATTAGCCTGGCTACTTAGGAGTTCAAACCCTACCTTTCCCTCCATCGGATACCTTACTTTGCTTTCCCCTTCCCTTATCCTCACGACCACCTTTACCCTCTTCTTTGTTTATACAGAGTGTGAACATTCAATCAAATTCTTTCGCATCATCATGTTCATGAACTAGTGTAACGCAACTTTCCTAGTGAAATGTAATTCAAAAAAAATGGCGAAAGCTTGGCAAAATGGATGTAAAAAAACTCATCCAGGCCATGCAGGCATAACACAACTAGTCCATGCAAGCCCTCCATATACAGTATGGTAGCGTAACTTCTCACAAATACACTTGTGAAAGGACACCTAATGACTTGTTCGCGAAAGTTTCATGTTCACATACTTGAGTCTTCGCCAAACCTACCTCCTCTCACTTCTGTAAAATCCCTCCTATACTCTCTCCCCCCTGCCTTTGCACTTCCAGGTTTGATGGAGTGACATTTGAGCAATCTTTGACAGACGTTGTTGGTGCCTTTACCTCTCTGGTGTTTCGTATTATTTGTTAACGTCTTTCGAGAAAGCCCTCTAAATGTCAACAAAGAGGGGCCATTGAAACACCGTGCAAATTTCGAGGCCTCAACGATTCAACAAAATTTGGTGATTTAGGCAAGGATTTGTGGCAAGGCATAGCACAATGAGTTCCTTTTTTTGGTTAGAGGTCTGTCCTTCCACACTATGCAGCACAACACAAATAAACTTCAGAAGATAGAACAAGATGATGGGTGCACGACAACAAGCCTTCAACTTTGCAAGTTTTCTATGTTTCGAAAATCTTATATTTTGGCATATCACACTGAATTACGCTATGAAGCATAACTTCACATAATGCAGCATAATTCTAGAAGGAAGCCCATTGCAACATCAGAGATGGTGAAAATTTGAGACTCCGACAACCCAACAAAATCTCAAGGCTTAAATAATGATCTGCAGCATGCTACACATTTCAGTAAGTTTTTTGGCTAAGGGGCCTATTACGCTACATTATGTAGTGTAGTGTAATAAACCCTGGAAGGATTGATTAGAACCAAAGGAAGTGCGGTGAAAACACTTCAATTTTTTGTAGGTTCGTTATTTTTACGGTGAATTACGCTATGCAGTGTGAACTAGCATGACGCAGCGTAGTACAAGCAATGACAAAGATAGCATAATATAAGCATTAGCAGTTCATATGTCATGATACGCTCTCTAGCGTATCATAGTGTAATCAAGGAACAGCCTGTCACCGAAACTCCAACAAGAGTGGTTTACGACCTATTACGCTTCAGAGCGTAAGGCAGTGTGGCACCACAAGCTACAAAAACAAACACATCAAGTCAACGGCATCTTAAAAGTTCAGGACATGCGTCATCTAAACAGCATTTTTCTCCTGACCCTAACCTTATAAATTCTCCAGTTGACAAAGATCAAGGGGTTGGCAAAAAATTTTCTTAGATTGACAAATTCTCTACATGAGTGATTTTCTTTCATTGGCAATCATTGGCAATGAAAATTTTCTTTCAAGATTGGCAAAGGAGCAAAAGAGGATCAGCGATCATAAGAACCTCATAGGTGATTGACAAGAACCTTTGATCAGAAACAACCAATTAATGGATATTCTGCTTTGGGTCTAACTTCCTTGCGCCCAGATTGGCTAGAACAAGTTATATCGACCTTTGCTTGTTTCATCTTTAAATAGCTTTCTTGTTGTTGGCATATGCTTCGTCTAAACTGAAGCTCCCCTGTAATCATTGTACTCAACATATTTTGTTCATAAGTTAAATCCCAGATCTTGGGGTTGCACTCTTTATAAATCTGATCTCCAGTGTCTTACCTATACGCATCTTGCAATCGCTTCAAATTTATTTACATCATTTTCAATTACCTTAGAGATTAACAATATTATATCTCCGCACAAAAATTGTCACTCAGCCATCCAATTATCATAAAAATTTTACTAATTAAGTAAGTCCCTATCTGATCAACAAGACCGTTCAGGGCACCTCGGATTCATTTTCTCTAGCACGGTCCTCACACGGATCCGAGGTTAGAACTGTGTACATGGACTTTCATTCAGTATTTCCAGTGACCAACGTTTTTCATCGTTATATATATATATATATATATATATATATATGTAACCCTTTAGTCCTTAAAAATTTTTTTGGAATAGAACTAATATGAACCTTTCTTGAAGCTGCAACCTCTCAATAAGCATTAAAAGAAAAGCTAAGGTTAACTACTAAAAGTTTAACGCAAGAAACCTTATCAAGATCTATGACATATTATTGCTAACATGCTTGCATGGTCTTTCAAAGCATCAAAGGATATAAGTTAAATTTATGAACCTCTCAATGGTAATAGTAATATGATTTTGAAAAAATATAATGTGAAAGAAAGTACACATAATTAATTCTATGATCACACAAAATAATTTGTTACTTTAGAAAGTCAAGATCTACCTTTGTTATATATCAAGTCTTGTGAAAACCATTAGTTGTAGTTAAGATTTTAGAATGTTTGATTGGTACAATTTAAGAGAAAATATCCTTTTCAAATTTTTTAAAAGTTAATAATAGATTCAATTATTCAAAAATAAGAAATCCATTAATATTCAAGGGATGTTGGATCAAATGTAGAAGTCCACTTTTAAATAATCAACAAAACATGATGATGAATAAAAATACCAATATTTAGGACCTTAGAATCATTATTGAATCAACAAATTCTACTAATATAAATAAAATGTAAAGATAAATTGCATAAATAACTTATAAACTATTTATAGACCATATTTAAAAAATTCAAGAAGTGTAAATAACCTTAAATTTATACAAATCCTACCTTTTAGAAATTCTCTTAAGTAAGAAATTCATATAAATCATTTAGTAGTTCATAAGATTATTTAAGTGTAAAGGTTCCATTAGAAGGATCACCTACCAAATCCAATAGCATTGCAAATTATTCTAATGAAATGGTTAAAACCTTTACGATAAAGGAAATGATACAAAGAATGTAATTTTCAACAAAAAAAATTCATTCCTTAACATGATACCATAAGCAAGTTCTAATTGCTAAGTAATACATAAGGATCTTGGAACCTAAAATTGTTTCTAAAATAATATTTACCCTTAATACCTATAGTCAAATTCAAACTTTATAACTCATCATTGTTTAATAGAATAGCACCTATAACTTTAAGCTTCAAATTTAAGAGTTTTACCAGTAGCTACAATAATACCTCATTATTTTCCTAAGTAATAAATGATATATATTTAGTTAGTTTATTACATCCTTTGCATAGTAGTTGAAAGTAGTAAATAAGTAAATGATTTCATAAACTTATGAGGGTATTGAAACTTGAAATAATTGAAACATAGATACATTCCAATATTTCACAAACTTTATGACTATATCATCTCTAGAATTAATATTTTAGAATTCAAATATTGATATGAATGCATAGTGAATAATTTAGCATTTATATTATAGTAATACTAATTTTTTGGTCATAGGTGACTTAGGTTGTTAGCACCTTGTCTTGTTAGAAAAGAGGTTATTATTTCAAGTAATATTTAAGACATCATTATGTATGTCTTGGATTGTACTTATAATAAAATTATCTTGGTTTGAACACCTCCTCTATGATGATTAATAGGTATAAATTATTTTTCCTTCAATGCATTATCCTTTTTACTATAAAATCATAGCTTCTTATTTATACATGGACATTTTACTATTTAAATAACAAGATGTTATCTTAGTAGTAAGAGTCTTGGCTTAGTAAATCCTATGTCATAATTTCAATTCTACTAGGCAACATTGAATTATAAATTTTAAAAAATCTATAAAAGAAAATTTAAAACCGATATAATACATCTAAGGGGTCTTAGTAGATGTAAGTAAGAAAATGTTAGTTTAATTTTACATTTAAATATATGATATCATTCTTTATTTTATTCTATTATTTTAAATAGTTTATAATTTTTATTATTGTATCTTCTACCATAACTCACTTAGTTAGAGCATAGTACTTGTGATTTGCAAGTTATAGGTTGAATTCCAAGGGATATGATAAGATACATGCTCACCTAAGTATAATGTTTTTTGGGTCTAACACCCCTTCTGCTCCTCCTCCCCCACCCCCTTATATATATATATATATATATATGCTATAATGGTAAGTAAATAGTTGACCATAGAAAATCATAATTAAATGCTTAGAAAATTATAAAGAAATCCTTTACCTTTCGTAGGTATCAACTGATATAAATGTGATAAATACATCATGATGATGATGTTGATGATGATGGTTATTGCATCATGTGAAAAAATTTAATTTTACATTATATAACATTGATAAATTTACTAGATATCAAAAAATAACTTCTTAGTGGTGTTTATTATATTTTTCTTATGTTGGTAGAAAATTAAATAAGAGTATAGTCACTTTTAGAGGGCTATTGGAACCTCAAAAAATTTGTAATATAACTATAATTGAAGATATATAGTCTAATTACAACTTTATAACTCAACATTATCCAACAAAACCAAAGCCATGACCTAGAGCTTTCAAATCAAGAGTCTTTATCACTAGAAGTATAGTAACTTTAGAGAATAGTGTTAAAGTTGTAAAGGTGAAGAGGAAGGCTAACATTAGAAGAGCTCCTCATCGTGATTTTGGTTTCAAAGAATATCTTATGCAACTTTGCTTTTGCAAATCAAGTGTCTAAATTTTTTTCAATCTTTTGTCATTCTAATGATATTACCTACAATGCTGCCAAATTTAGTAGATGATCCTTCAAGAAGAAATACTAATTATTTTTTATTCTACAAAATTCTTGATGATTTATATGAATCAATTACTCAGAAAATTTTTGGAAGGTATGTTTTCATGCAAATTCTAGGTTATTTACCTCATTCCTCAATTTTTTAAAGTCATCTCAATCTTATTTGGAAAGATTGAGATCTAGACATTATCCATGCTTGTTACCTATCAAAATCATTTTTGCTAATCTAATTTTCCTTAAAGAATAGCTCTTTTGTTCATAATTATGGATAAATTAACAAAGAAAATACAAGTTGAAATTCCTTGTTGTATGCTACTTGCAAATGATAATATATTGATAGATGCAACTAAAGGAAATATTGCTACTAAAATAGATAAGTGGAGATATCCTCTATAATCGAAAGGTTTTAAAATTAGTAGAAATAAGATAGAATATATGGAATGAAATTTTAATAAAAAAATAAATAGTGGTAAAATAGAAGTAATAATTTAAGGCAAAAAATCCCCGCACTCCAAAAAGTTTTGATACTTAGGATCAATCCTTTAATTGGATGGTAAATTTGATAAAGATTTCAAAAATAGAATTGAGGTAGGATGATCAAAATTGAGATAGGCTAGGGGTAGTTTTATGTGATAAAAAAATATCTTATATAGTGTTATATGTTGGGCACTATAAAGGAGACATAAACAACAAATTAGTATGGTAGAAATGAAAATTCTTCAATAGATGTTGAATATTACTAGAAGAGATAAACTACATAATATAGACATCAAAGAGAGAATTAGTGTAGCTTTTATTTTAAATAAGCTACAAGAATATTAGTGTACATGGTTTGGGCATGTGCAAAAAAGATTAGATAGTGAACATATAAATAAATGTTGCTACATCACTATTCCAAGAAAGCCATTAAAAGAAAGATTCTAAAAGGCATGTAAAAAATGATCAAAGATGATTTGAAGAAACTACAAACAAACAAGGATCTAGTTCTTCATAAAGGTAAGAAAACTTCATGTAGCCAACCCCATTTTATGGAGACAAGGTTAGGTTAATGATGATGACAATGGTTTCTACAGCCCCTAATATTAATGTTTTTGATCATCATAATGCTTTATTAATTATTTGAAAGTAGACTTCATCTTTTAATTCAGTATCTTCTAAATTTTGAAGGGTTCCTTATTAATTTTTGAAAAAGTTAAAACAAATATTATCTCTCAAATTAGGCTAATTATGATAAATAGTTAATGTATTTTAGCAAGCTTAACATACTAGTTTATATCTATATGCAATTACACCATGATCTTTAGTGTACACTATCATGGTGTACAACACTATCTATAGTGTTTTATAATAAGTATTAAGGTAGTAATTTTTAATCAAGAATATTATTTAATCATAACTAATTGTTATGTCTATTCATTCTTTGGACATGATTGTTCGATTGTAACTATATAAGTGATGATCCTAGTTTAGAAAAAATATGAGAATAATATAATATAGTGTACAAGACAATGTATATCATAGTATTCATATTATAACAAAGATGGTTATTTTATTCTTCTTGGTTACTTGTTAGTTTATGTTGTTATATTCAACATGTATGACATAATGGAGTTATTCTATAGACATGTTGCATGTTTATCTTGCTCACAATAGTCACGAAATTATTTATATCATATCCTAGACTAAGTAATTAACATCACAAAACTTTAATAAATCAAGTATTCTAAAACCCTAGCTACAAATAGGTATTTTTTGCAAAATTTAATATANAAATCCTATGATGATTTCTTCTATTGACATTTCAACAATTAGCCCACCCTTTTCTGTTTCTATTATTTAATAACATATATCTTCAAGAAAGTTTGTAGACAAATTAGTTTCAAAAAATCCTTCAATAAGTTAAAATAATTAGATATTCCTAAGTTCTCACAAAAACATAATGTTAATTTACATGATTTTTAAATGTTTTCTTAAAATAACAAGCATTAAGAAAGTATATCTATTAGTAAATATATGTTAACTCTTCATAATGGATAACATGTTCAAGTGTTTTAATTAGTTTGTAGCTATTAATCAAGATATGAAGATAATTTCTTTTGATAATGTTGATTTTATTGATAGGATGGCAGTTATCCTCCTCCTCCATCCAATATTAATATTTTCATGAAATATTTAAGGTCTTACTAACAAACTTCAAAAAACGTTACTAGTGTTTTTCTTCACACATGATATTGAGTTTCTAATTTTATTCTTCTTCAAGAGATTAAAATTTTTAATTCAAATATAGTCATGGTTGTTAATAGTATTCTTCATGATTCTATAGTATTATTTACTAAACATAATATTAGTTAATGTGGTTTATGAGTGGCAAGGTGTCGCTACACCCAACCATATGACTCACAAAGTGTTCACGTGTGATCTGGTCAAATTTCTTGGACTTTATCGTTTCTAGTGCACTAGTCTTCTAAGAAGTGAATCTTGCCTTAAGGTCAATTATTGTCTTCCCAATTACACTTGTGATGTACATGGGTATGGTTAAGTGTAATTGGGGCATCTAATTTTAATCATTTTGTATTTTTATGGTTTTGGTGCTTAGAGAAAAATATAGTTGGATTTGATTTAACTAATTATCAAATGTCTAACTAGTCCTAACATAAGCATCTAGTCCCACTTTTCGTACATGTCTTGAACCCATGTATCCATTGCTAGGCCACCAAGTGCTATGCTACTAGGATTACCAAGGGATAACGCTGCTAGAATTACGTGTTACATTTGAAGTGGTTGTACTTATGTGTTTAATCTATCTTGCTTAATCACTTCATTAACTTAATTACTAGAAACATTTAATAAATAATTAAAAGCATTGAATAAATAATTGAAAACATTAAATGTATAAACAAAATATTTAATCTATCCAAATTGCTAGACAGTTTATTAGAAAGCTCATCTTTATTACCACACACCTTGTCATGCTTAGGTACAATAATGCTCGAATAAAGATTTGTACTCAATGACTCTTGCTATGAGCACTCAGGAGGAAAATTCTAACTTTCAAATGGAAAACATTGCAAGAGCTTTGATGCAAATAAAATATCTATTGCCCTAAATGTGGCTAGTAGGCACGTATTTATAGTGAAAAACAAAGATTGCACCAATGGGGCCTCGTCAACGCAGGATATGATGCATCAACTAGGCCTTGTTAACAAGGCCTAGTCAACTAGGCCTCATCGACGCAACCAACCAAAATACAACTCATCAATGGTACAACTCTCATTATCAACCATTTTTTGTCTAAAAAATTTCTTTCTCATGGTAGAGATAATTCTACAATCTAGGTTATTCTTCAAGGTATTTCAAGTTATTTTGGCATTTGCAATATTTATGATCCTACTAATTCTACAATTATAATTACTCTATGGTAGTTTCTTCTCCAAAGTTTTCTTAAAATTCCTTGGCTTTTTTGTGGTGATTTTAATATGATTGAAAATTCTTATAGTAAAGTTGATGGAGCTTCTTCTCATCTTACAAGTCATGAACTTTCTATTTAATTTGATCTTAAAGAATAAATTTTTTTATCTGATGTTGTTGGATCTAATGTCCATCATGATGATTGATTTACCTAGTATAACCTTCATAAAGGTAATAACCAGATTTTTGAAAGGCTTGACTATTTTTATTTTTTTTAATTATTCTTCTTAATTTTGTGATACAAAGGTTAAAGTTCATAAATATGTAACTTTTTCAAACAATGTTTCCAAGTTTTCTTAATTTATAATTTGGTTTTAAATCTCCAATTCAATATTATGAGCTTTTCCATATAAATGCATATTTATTTCTTCCTATTTTTACAAAATATATTTTAGGATCTCTATGGAATGCAAAAATAAGACCCCTAGTAAATTAGGTTGGACTGATTGATGGTTACATGCTATATATTGTGTTTGAGATTTTGCACTATGCTAAGAGAGAAATGGAAACTAAGAAAAAAATTTGTGATGAAATTCAACAAATCAACATTGCACTACAAAATAATCCATTTAATATTATTCTTTAACAAAGGCTTACTTATGTTTACTCCATCAAATAAAAATGGGATATGCATAATTCTAATAGTGCCCTTATTAAAAGTCATCTTAAATGGTTAAAAGTAGAAGGAAAACCATGCAAGGAATTTTTTTATTCTTAAAAAGTAAAATTAATTTACCTATTATTGACTCTATGAAATTTGATGGTTAAATTAGTTTTGATCCTCTTATTATCAATGGTTTTTTTGAAAGATATTTTCAATGAATAATTATTTTAGAGGATTTTGATCATGAGGATGTTCTTTCTAATTATGGTCATTTACCTAATATTATTCATAGTAATCACAATCATCTTCTGGAAGAAGATATCTCTCTTACTAAAATTAAAGATGTATTGTTTATCTTAGCCAATGATAAAGCTTCAAATTTTGAGGGAATTCCCATTGAATTTTTTGAAAATCATTGAGATGTTGTTAGTATGGACTTAATTATGTTTTTGTAGAAGCCATTCAACAAGGTTCATTTAGTTAAGAACTGAATAGAGGAGTCATTAGATTTATTCATAAGGAAGATGATCTTTCTCACATTGGTAATTAACACCCTATTATTCTTCTGAATTATATTTATAAAATTTTCATTAAATCTTTTGCTAAAATATTAAAACCAATTATTCCTCAATTAATTACTTCAGTTAAAACAAGCTTTGTCAATGATAGATATATTCTAGATAATGTTATTGCACATTGGGAGGGCATGTGGTAGGTTGAGGGTTCTAATCAAGACATTGCCTTTTTTAAGCTTGATTATGCTAAAACATATGATAGGATTGAATGGATTTTTATTATTACTAGTATTTTCATATATGATTTTAAAGAAACATTTATTTGGATGATGAAGACTATTTTTAGAGACACAAATGTACCTATGGCTACAAATGTTGGCATTACTAATTATTTTAAGCTTGAATGCTCAATTAGGCAAGGTTTTCCTCTTGCTCCTTATCTCTTCATCCTTGCTATAGATTTTCTATGTCATGCTATATAGAAGGAATAGGAACATAATTTGTTACAAGGCATCTTTATTGAAAATAATGTTCCTACTTCATTAGATATGCATTTTACATATGAATCTTTTCGTATAATAAAAAATGATAAAGCTACTATAGATCATCTTTTTTTATTGTGTTAATCAATATTGGAAACTATTAGGCTCTTAGATTAATTGGTTAAAACCTTCTATTTTTTACTAAATGGATTCAAGAATAGGCTTTGTCCAAATCTTGGCATTTTCTAGAAAAATTAGATGTTTTCAAATTATTAAGCATTCCTTTTTTTTCTTTTTTGGTCATAAAAAACTTTATGGGATGTTACAAAAAGAAAATTGAAAAAAAAAACTTATTAAGTGGAAGGATAAAAAGCTTTCAATGGCTAGTAATTTTATTATTTGTAAGCTTATCATTCAAGTTACTCATGTGTAGTATTCATTATGTTCAGATCCTAGTACTTTGCATATTGTCACATTAATTAGCTTATGTGAAATTTCCTTTGGAGTAGTAGCCATTCTAGGAAAGGATATTATTGTGTTACTTGGGACATTTATACTTTTCACAAATAGGATGTGGATTAGGATTGATGAATTATTATAAGTAAGGTATTATTTCATATATCAAGTGGATGGTTAAATGCTTATTTAGTGGAGAGTCTTGGAAGCTTTTTTTCATAAGTGCATTAGCCTAGAGGTAATGATTTTTGGAAAGATATTCATTTTTTTAATTGGATCCTTTTTTCAAAAGCTACTACTATATTAAGTTCTATTATCATAAATCACATTTGGAAAGCTTGAAATTTTTGCAATAGTATTACTAGATTTTCTTAATTTTCATTATTTACTTTTACAAGACATTAAGATAATTATTGCATTGATTTGCATTTATGTTCATATGAAAATATTGATTTTATTGAGTTGAAAGTTGGAGAAGATTTAGTGAAGTCTTGTCATCATCATGTTGAGTTTTTATTGTAAATTCCAATTTTTTCTTAAACAACAAAAAATAAAAATAGAAAAAAAGTTTAGTAAAGACTCACCCTAGAAGTCAAGAAAAAGTACATGAATGTAACACATAACAAGTGGACTTTTGAAAGAAAACATGAGAAGCTTGAATAATTTTTTCTTATAGCAGCTAAATAAGTTGTGCATTCATAATAACAAGATGCTTAGAAGACTTGGTTAGATAAGGATCGCATGCAAGCTAGGTGGAATATTAAGAATGAAAATAAGAGTTACACACAAATATTAGTTAAGACCTATCAATACTTGACTGGAACAAAGAGAAGAAAATTTATCAAGAAATAACAAGAATATTTTGCTTACACTATTGAAGAGAAACATAGATAGTTTTGGCAATGTTTTCATCATAAAGCCTCTTCATTAGTTAACTTTTCCTTTTAAGATATTTGCTCCTTTTGCAATAAGCTATTTACAAGATAAGATGATAATTCTACTGCTATTGTATAGAAAGAATCTCTCTAATTTACTCTTAAGAAATTCATAGAGGGTATTAAAATGCTAGCATCTAGTAAAGTTATACATTTAGATCATTTATATGTAGAATTATTAAAGTAGGAAGAATCTACTATTCATAAAGAAATTTGACAATTTGACATAGATAAAATTCAAAAATGGAGGAAGGATTAAATTAAGATTGAAAAACTACTAAAGTTGTCTTGTTATATTAAAAGGGAGATTAAAGTAATTTGAATAATTATTGTATGATCATTGTGAGTAATATTTTTACTAAGTAGTTAGGCACTTTAATAGAAAAGAGAATTAGTTCTTGGGCTAAACATAACCACATCAAGCTAAGATGTTAAGTAGATTTTAGACAAAATTACTCCACTACTGATCACCTAGTTACTCTTAGATATTGCATAGAGTTTGCACAAATTCCTAATAATACTTTTTTATTTTTTCTATTTATTTTGCAAGACCATATAATTCAATGATCTATACAAAACTATGGTTGTGCTTGTATAGAATTAGACTTCCTTCAAATTTGATTGTAACAACTCAAAGATTGTATGAGGAAGTGATTATTGAAATTATAAATAGTAATTTAGAGAAAAAATTTTAATTCCAAAAAAATTGAAGTTAAGAAAGGTTTTCAACTTCCTCTAACTCTCTTTAGTATCTTTATTGATGAAATGTAGAAATGGTTGTGTAATGGGAAAGACAATCATGCTATTAAAATTAGATCCCAAGTAGTGAATGTTCTTTTATATGCAAATGATGATGCCTTAATCTCCACTACTTGAAAAGGTATGCAAAATATGTTTCAAATTTTAGAAAATTATTGTTATTCCTCTACTTTTTATGTAAATGTAGATAAAACCAAGTTAATGATCTAGGGTACATGAAATAACTATTATAACTTTTATTTCAGAGGTACCAATGAGCAAATAGTATATTCTTTTAAATATTTGGATCTTAGATATATGAATAATTACATGTGAGGGAGGTACATTAAAGAAAAAATAGCATTAGGTTTCAAGGAATTATATGCTTTCAAAAATAAGTGTAACGATTTAGGACTCTAGGCTTGGAAGGTTAGAAATTAAATTTTTCAAGCTAACTTCTATCCTACTATATTGTATGAATGTCTTATTTTGGAATCTAGAATCAATGCTCAACTTTAAAAAGATATTGAAAAAGTGAAAAAAATTTCCTTCTTGCTAAGTTAAAGGTGAAGATGCTAACATCTTACTCAATGTTATTATGTAAATATGATTTATTATCTTTAAGAGTAGAAGCATTTTGTTAATTCATTACATAAACTCATATCTTGCACATCTTACGACAAGACAAATCCTCTAAAGTAGAATTTAGGAGACCATGGTTGGTATTTTCAAGGGATGCAATGATTTAGAAAATGAAATACCTCTTGGGAGGACATGTAATAAAATCCTAGGCATATTCACCAACTAGTCAAGTAGAAGATTTTAATAAAGATGTGGTCTAATGTGGAAGGTAAGAAGTAATTTTATTTACACCACATTATATCTAATAAACTATATGTAGAGGCTTACTATCTCTTAGTTATTATTCTTATTAATTATCATAATGTTATCAATAAGAATTCAAAGTAAAAGAAAGATTCGGCTCCCCCAAGAAGAGTGCCTTTGTAGATTGTGCAAATCAAGAGCTCTTGAAGATGAGTTACAAATGCTTTTTTCTTATGTTATGACTACTCATTTAAGACAACAATATAATGTTACAACAAAAAGCCTATTTTTTATTTTTTATGCCTCCATTGGTGCCTTGGTCAATTTGTAAAGTCTATGTTTATTTTCCATGAAAATTCAATATCTATCTAATAGATTCTATGGAACTTTGACATACTAAAGCTTCATTTATTTCAATATTATTATTTCTACCTCTATTTTTGATAAGATTTATCCTTAGTGACTTCTCATTAATAATGAATCATGGGCTGTTAAACATCCATTCCTTTGGAGTACATATTGTAAGCTCGATATTTCTTCCTTTTTATATCTTTGTATGCATAACTGATGGATTACTTGATATGAATATCAAAGTCTCTATGGCATTAAGGTCTCTAAAAAGTCCACATTTTCTGATCTTTTAAATAGTTTGAATAGAAGTATAACTATTCAATATTCTCATAATAGTTTTTTTATTTTTCTTGAATTAATGACCATCGTATTTTTTCATATTAGTCCAATATTATGTATTCTATTATTAGTTTTAATACTAATATTTGGACAAGATTCAATTATCTTTGGAAGGCTAATCAGAATGTGTTGTTATAAAAGTACTAAATTCAGAAGATATGGAATACCACTACTTCTTCAAAAATTATACATTTTCTATGGTATTTGATTCATCAAGATTTGCCTATTGGTATTTGATGCTCTCATTTAGGTGTTCATGACCTATGATATTTTGTCTGCAACATGGAAGATTGATTCGTTCATTATTCTTTTACTTGTTTCCTTGCTTGCAATTTTTGGACTTGGTGTAGTAGCTATTTGCATGGTTCTCAACCAAGATTAAATGAATTTTTACTTGATGATACTCCTCAACCCAAAGGATTTCTACTTCATACATAGAGTTACTTTAATTCACTTATTATTTATGTCATCTATAAATTTCAATGTAATGGGGATTTTCATAGAGATTCTCCAACTAATTTTTTGATCTTGTTAATTCAAGGTGACATCATTCAATAGTTAAATTGCTATTTATTTTTATATTTAGTTTTCTTTTTTATTATCAAGAAGCATTTAGTAGGAAGTAAAAAACTCATTTGAGCACTTTTGAAAAAGGGCAAGGCCTAATCCATTTCTTACCTTAGAGGGAAGGTTTTTAATATTTATTTTAAGGATAAAAATCTAAAAAGGCATCCCCAAAATCGTTAGACCTTTTCTTTTTATTGTTATATAGTTTTTTCTATATTTAGTGCTTATCTAATTTTGTACTTTAGATTGTTATTTTTAATATTTATTTTCTAGGATCCAACATCTTCCTCTAACCCCACTTTGGATATTAGCATTTTTCATAATATTAAGTTATGAAGGCTAACAAAACAAAAGTTATTTGTGCACCAACCATAAACCTAAACCACAAGCTAAAATAATAAGGTGCTAGCCTAGTAGTAAAACTCTTGATTTGAAAGCTTCAAGTTATGGATTTAATATTGGTGGACAATGCTAAGTTGTAAAGTTCTAATTACTTAACCAATGAGATGTTAACCTAGTGGCAATAGTCTTGATTTGAAATCTCTAAGTCATGGCTTCAATTCTAGTTGGTAATGTTGAGTTATAAAAGTTCTAATTAAACTCCATTATAATTTTCTCGATGTTTCAACATCCCTCTCGGTGCACCCCNCCCCCCCCCCCAAATAAATAAATAAATAAATTGGACTATATATATAGGGGTGTACCTAATAATAAAGTATTATCCTAATAGTAAGAGTCTTGATTTGAAGGCTCCAAGTCATGGGTTCAATTCTGGTGAGTAATGTTAAGTTATAAAAATTATAACTAAACTATTTTCTAATTCTTTTGGGGTTTCAACATCCACCTTCCCTCCCCACCCACACCCTCCACCCCACCACCCTAAACCACAAGCTACTACTAAGAAAATTTTATCAACATGAACGGTAATTTTTTTATTAACATAAGAAAACTCGAGGGCAGTAGCAAGAATCCTATTCATGAGCAAAGTAAATATGACCTATTTTAAGAGTGTCACACCATAAGGTTACTCTACTATTATGAAACTTATAAACAGAGGTAGGAATTCATATTCTAACCTTCCTAATGAGAGATGGGTTCCTTATTCATCTCATAATACCCTAGGTGCTCCAACTTATAATTTTTTATTCTATGAAAAGAATAATTTAGGTGAAATATCTTATTCAATTTATAATATTAACTAACTAGTAGCTTTCAATAAAAGTAGCTAGAGAGAATAGGCAGACAAGAAGGATAGAAAAATAAAGAAAAAAAAAGAAGAGAGCCTTCATGCAAGGGCACCATCATCGTTGAACTAGATTATATATATTTTATATATAAGGGTGTCAAAAATGTATGACTTGTAAAAGTTAATGGACGTTTGACTTCTCTACCATCCAAAAAATGCATTAAGGATGATTAACCAAACATTCCCTTCCCTTTAAAGCAGATGCTATGTTAAGGAAATTTGACAATACCATGCTACCACCACTATAGACAACACCATCTACTTGTTCGTCTCCTCCATTCCAAACTCCTACTCTTAAACAAAAAATTTGGCAGAATAGGTCTCATTTTATTAATGTTAACAGTGAGGTGTTAACCTAGTGGTAAGACATTTGATTTGGAAGCTCCAAGTAATGGGTTTGATTTGGGTGGGCAATGTTGAATGATATAAAGTTCTAATTGGACTATTTATCTTGAGGTATGTTTCACTTATTTTGGGTTTAAACACACCTGTCACCCAATTCTTTTACTATTATTTTATTCATACATTATATTTTCAATTTAGGAATTTTTTGGAGGGTGTGAGGATTATGTTGCTTTTATGATAAGTGGTACTTATGGTAGTTCTAGTTTTTTTAAAAAATAAAGGTAATTATTGGAAATACTAGAATTTATTTGTATGTTTTTTTTATTATATGGAGGTTACTTTTATTATTGTTTACTTTATTTGAGGGATACCTATGGTAGCTTATATAGGATGTATGATGGTATGCTTGTGTTGCTGTTTTTTTTTTCTTAAAGAGAGATTGGAGTTATAGGGGATGTTAGAACTCAAAAGAAGTGAAACATAGGTACACTCGAAGAGTTATAAAAGTTTTTAACTTAGTGCTATTTAGTAAAATTGAACCTATGATATGAATTTACTAGGCCAAGCTCCATACCACTAGGCTAACACCTCACTATATATATATATATATCATTTTTAAAGGATTACAGTGAAACCCAAGCAAGAGTGGGTGATGTTTGATAAGTTACAAAAAATTCATGTGTAGATGGTGTGGTGGGGATTGGATTGTAGATGTTTTCCTACTAGAGATGATGCATAGTGAAACCCCACCAAGAAAATCTATGTTGCAACTTGTAAACCTTCACCACCCAACTTGAGGTAAGATTTTATTGTAAATGTGAGATTTGTAACCCATGAGCTACAATCTTGCATACTTTAACTTTTGGGGCTAAAAAATACCTCATAAGTTGCTACTACTTCACTTTCCAAGTGAAAAAGGCAATTTCATGTCTATATTTGGGCTTGGGAAGGCTAAAAATGCCTTAAGGACTATCAAATTTGGCATTTTCATGGTTTTTTGTGTGGTATAGCCTCAACTACATTAGAACTAGCTACACCCAACATTTTTTAGTGCTAGGTTTTTCATTTCCCAACAATTCCTAGTGTAGTTTGTCAGAAAACCCAACGTGGATACTATAAGGCCAATGTTGGTGGTGTTAGATTTTTTAATTTTTCAACAATTCCAAGTAGTTGCAACATGGCCAGTGTAGTCATCTCAGTATTCACATGATCAACGTAGTCACCGCATTTTCCAACAAATGCTAGCAATGCTAGCGTAGCTCTCCAAGGACAACATAGTCACAAAAATCTTTTTACTATTTTTAGTACACGGATGGATTTTGATGGATTTGATGTATCAAAACTTACCATAAATAGTTAACTATGCTGGAATAAAAGCCTACTACACGTTCAATCAATAATCATGGCAGAAATTTGTAGCCCAAAATCAGCAACCTAGAAGCCTATAAAAGCCAAACTTGACCACAATATTTAGGTTTTGAAAAACATATTTTGGTGATTCTAGAACATTTTTCCAACCATACCACCGTAGCAACCTTGAGCACCAAAAAATCCATTTTCAACACTTACAAGACTTTTGGAGTAATTGGCATCTACTTGAGCACTAGAGATTCTCAATGTAGTCCCATTACTACCAAAGTCAAACACCCTTGTTCACACCATTTATACCTAAAATTTGTAAATTCAAGCGAGAAAACCAATAAGAAGTTCTTAACAATTGGAGTTGGGAAGTACTTAGATCATGTAGATCAACTACTAAACACAACCTAACAGCTCCAATAGGCTTCAAGCTCCATCCAAAGAAGATTCTGGTGCATTAAAGCACACAATATCTACTCCTTAAACTCTACACTTTAAGCATTTTCTACTATTTTAATAAATTTTGGAAGTTCATTTGTAATGCAGATTTTATTCCAAGTTTAATTTTATGTTTATTTTCTATTGAATCTCCAATTTTATTTTCTTCGTTTACATTTTCTAAGTCCTTGGGTGATCAGCTGGACTATCTAGGGCACCTTGGATCCTATTTCTCGAAGGCCCTTGGGATCCAAGATTCGGTTATTTTCCCTGGAATTTTTTGATTTTTCTAACAACCAAAGTTTTTAGGCATAACACATAGGATATACTTGCTATATTTAGTATTTTATTATTGTGTTGAAGGCAGGGGTATGTGGGGGAGGAGGGTGGAAGAATGTTTGAACTCAAACTAAGTAAAGCATAAGTACGGCCCAAGATTTATAGAAGATTATAATTCAATGCTACCTAGTAGAATCAAACTTGTGACTTGGGGCTACCAAGCCAAAACCCATAGCACTAGGCTAACACCTTATTATATAGATGGGATGGTGGGAATTAGGTTGTGGATGGTTTTTTTTTTTTAAAATAGAGATAATACATAGGATGTACTTGCTATATCCAGTTTTTTATTATATGTAGGATTGTAGGCTTCAAATGGTATGTTAAGGGGTTCTTTTATATGATGGGGGTATGTGTGTTATAGTTTAGTTTATATGAGGGACCATTGTTGTAGCAGGTAAGTGGGTATAACATTGATATGTACTGTTTTATTATGCATAGGATCTAGGTTCAAGATTGTATGTTTTAGAATATATATAGTTTGATAAAAGTTTATATTATTATTTGCTGTTTTATATATGTAGGATGCTTAGCAGGTAGTATAGTTTGTAGTTTTAATTTTATAGGATGATTTGGGGGATCATTTTTGTACAGTTTAAAAAAATTATTTGTGGGTAAATTCTACTTTGATATTCATTTAGAAATTTTTTTATTTATTTAAGAATTGTTAATTCAAAATTGTGTTTAGAGGGATTTTGGATATGTTTTAATGTTAGTAGTTTGGATGTACAAGTTTGTTTGATGATTAGTATAGGTGATTTTAGTTACTAATGGTATGGGTATTGTATGGCATCCAATATTTTCAAGATAATAAGGCATTGTTGTTGCCCTTGAAATGAAGCCTCTCTTCTTTTCTGTTTC
Source organism: Gnetum montanum (assembly GCA_015680685.1). NCBI lineage: Eukaryota > Viridiplantae > Streptophyta > Gnetopsida > Gnetales > Gnetaceae > Gnetum > Gnetum montanum. Next base: position 477,465 of record MNCI01027882.1, on the reverse strand, counting down.
TCCTCTTTTTTTTTTCTTTTTTATCTTTCTTGTTTTCTTTTCTACATCTTTTTTGTAGTTAGTTTCATTCTTCTTTTATGGTGTTTAGGCTTATGCTATCTTAGTCTTTGGTATGGTAGTTGTTGGATGTAGTCGTTTGTTGTAAATATTTTGGTTTGTTTCTACTAACTTCTTTTGCCATTGTTTTTGTCTGTATACATGTTTGTTTGGTTTAGCAATTGTTGGATGTAGCAGTTTACTATAGACATTTTAGTTTGTTCCTACTAACTTGTTTTTGTAGTTGTTTTTTGGTCTCTATGGATTTTTGTTACAATCCTTTAGTGGATAGCATTGTGCTTTTTTTATATATAATTTCTTTAACATTCAAACATGTTTGATTGGTATGTTATGTAGAAAATATTTTTAAGTTATTGAAGTATTTATCATTATGTTTTGTATCTTTTGGTTATAAATTTGTTTATTGAAAACATATATAATTGGATGAACATATTATTATGATAACTAATTTTTGAATCCTTGATTTATTTTATAAAATTTTAATATAAAAATTGTTGCAATTAATGAAACTAAGTTGTAGAATTTTGGAAATATAAAATTTAGTAAAATATTAAATTTATTGAAAAAGGAATACATCAAATGAATAATGCGAGTTACTAAGAATTGTATAATACTTTTGAGGAAAGGCTCAGATCTTCCTAGAACATGTCCCTAGGCTAACAACATAGCAAGTGCATAGGGAGTTAACTAGTGAATAGAAATGAAATGTTGATGAATATTTTGTAGTGTGTAAATCCTAAAATTATCATGAATGTGTACCTAAATGAATTTATTCATGTAATGTGCATTATTTTCTTTTGTTGTAGTGCTTTAGTTGTCAATATTTTCTATTATTGTTTAATATTTTCCTTGTTAAAGTCAACACTATTTTGGTGGCTTGAAATTGTTATGTCCCTATTACTTGGACCCGATCTTTGCTATTGTAAGGTATCTTTGTTAAGCTACCAAAGAATATACAACAAATTATTATAATTACTTGTTGAAGTACTATTTTTTTAAAAAAATCAATAGTGATTTTATATTTATGTAATACCTATAGAAATGAAATATTTATGAATCTTTTATATCATTTAAATTTTGAATTATAGTGAATCTATACCTAAATGAAATTATTCATTTAATTTTCATTGTGTTCTTCTAAGACTAGTACTACTTTGGTAGTTGATGTTATTTATTGTTGGTTGCTATTTTGCTTATTGAAGTAAACACTATTTTTTTTAGTTAGCATTGTAGTGTCCCTATTACTTGGTGATGCTATTTGCTATTGTAATGTGCATTTATTAAGCTACCAAAAAATATGCAAAGAATTTTTATAATTAGATATTGAAGTAGTAAATTTTTTCAAGGATGGAAATCTTTTAGCTTTTGTTGCTATATGTTCTATATCTTTAATAAATGTACTCTTTTTTCTTTGGAGAGTGTTTTCTTCTTCTTTTTACAAAAAACTATTTAGTAAGAAGTGAAAATCCATAAGGCTGCTTCTGAATAAGGATAAGGTTTGATCTTTTTCCTACCTTGGAGGATAGGCTTTTAGCGTTAGTTGTAAGAATGAAAACCTGAAAAGGCATCCCTAAAACCTCTCTTCGTTGAGTATCTTCCTCCACACACACACACACCTACCCACCCTACAACCTACCACCACCAAACCCAATAGAACTAGTAACTTTGACTTTCTCTATACAATTTTAGGATACCAATATTTAGTTATATTTTAGTGGTCCATAGCTCATCATATTATCTACAGTATTGTAAATGCAACTTCAATTGAATTTGTTTGTTGTAATACATAGATGTTATATCAAACTACTTGTTAATAATAGGTGACTCAACTAGCTAGCTTATTGCCTTGATAGGTAGTAGGTTACTAATTCAAGTTACAGTTGAGACATCATGATGTTACTCTATAATTATTCTAAAATATCTTAAAGTGTAAGTGATGTTCAAAACATCTATTTCTCAATTAGAAGGTTGTGCTAGTTAAATTACTACCCACACTAATAAGAACTTTCCATTCAATGGCTCTTTATATTATTTAAAGGTAAAATATTTATTCTTTGAAGCAAGTTGATGAGCGACGATTGTGATAGGCATGCTTACAAGGTACACCATTCTTTGAAAAGATGGAGCTTGAATCCAACAAAGATGGTCTTTTTATTGGATTATTCAGCAGTGGCAGCAGTGTCATGTGAGATATTTTGTGTTACCAAAATTGACCTCCACGCCCAAACAAGCCACCCACTTGTGTAATGAATGAACAGTAGCAATACGATTTCGAAATCACCATAGCGACAGCCTTGTCCGTGGCAATGTTTTTCCCTGCAAATTCAACACCGAGTACGGTCATGCATGGATGCGATGGTGATATTACCGAAAAAAAAACGAACGAAGACGAAGAAGGTGAAGAAGAAGCGGCCAACGCAGAGAGCAAGTTGGCAGGTAACTACAAAACAATTACTCAACTACGTTGAATGAATACCAGGAATGCAAGTAGCCGACCATAAGGAAAGGGACAACTGGATGGTTGGATGAATCAGATAGATCATGACTGGCTTCAGAGTTCAAACTTTCTCCCAAATCCACTGCATTTGTCAGCAGCAACCATCCCCCACCTTTTTGGTGCTGATGCACGCAGGTGCAAGTCACCAAAATGTTCTTGCACATCAAGCTAAGTACCCAATCATTTGGCAAGTGGCCAAAGCTTTTTAACTGCTTATACTGAAAAATAAGCATCCATGATCCATCCACAGTCCATACATACATAAACAGATCATCAGCCCAAGGCTAAATGCGGACTTGGTCACGATTCAATCTCTTTCTGTGAGGAACTCATAGATGAGGTTTTCTATGGCTAAGCTTCTCTACCAGTACTGCGAGCCAAGCCAGGCCATCCATACACGTCTCCCCAATTTCTGCTCATAATACAGATGCGCCAGATTTTAAAATGGCCAATTGGAGCCCAGAAAATTAGGGATTGCTGTTGCGTATTTGGCAGGGCAAACGTAATGCGGTGTGAGTCTTTTCTTGGTTGGATCAGGAATCTGGGCGATAATCTGGATGCTTCTTCGTACGCTGTTTCTACTGTAGAGGTTGCGTTAGCGTTGTCACTAAAAGACAGATTTTGGATTGGCAGGTTGACAACGGTTTTGTCATGTAACAGCAGCAGCAACCCCAGATTTCTTAATTCGTATTAAATTATGAATAAGTGGTCTCATGGAACCATCAGCGGCGGATGGACGGACGGGAAAGCGAAATCGAAATCCCATTACGCTGTGCTTCACGTTCACACTTCAATCACACCGACATTATTCTGAATATCCAATCAAATCGAATGAGTAATCATTATCGGATGGTGATGATGCTGGTACTGCCAGACGCTGGTTTTCTTGGGCGGTTTGAAAATCCCCAGAAAAGGGGGCATTTGATTTATGAGGCGGTTTTGGCATCCGGATTGGGCCATACATTCCAATCATATTCATTATTAGTCAATAGATTCAAGCAAATCCATACAGCTCCATCTTACGCCAGAGCAGAGACACGATAAAAGTGTGGGAGTGCATGCCCAGAACGGCCAAATCAGGATCACAATACTTGTGGTCTGTGTTAATGTTAGGGCTTTTCGATTTTGGAGGGGAGTCCAGGCAGCCTGATCTATCTGTCTGTGTCTGTGTCTGGCTGTTCTTGCTGTTTCTTGAGATGTCGCTCTCAGAGGGTGCGGTGGAAGTTGAACGTGATAGTCACAGGTACAGAAACGGTCTATTTTCTGAGACCATTTTCTGAATTGTGAGTGCACTGAAGGTGGTCAACTTGTGGAAGTTCAGGGCTCTGTGGATTCTAGTTTTTTAACACTATCTATCCATGATTTTGGGTGACTCTATGCTAAAAGTCCGGGAAGAGATACAAGCACAGGAACATCTGCCCCTTCCAATCCAATCCAGTGATTCCAGTGAATTCGCGATGATGTCTCATGGAGCAGTTGGGTTCAGGAAGCAGACGCAGAAGGGCTAGCCTGGGTACTTCTGCGGATTTTAAAAAAAAAAAACATATCATGTATATGTGCCTGATTTTGATATTGGCTAGGTGGATTCCAGAAATAGCAAAGAAGAGAGATTGCTGACTGCTGAACAATCTAGGGCTGGCTAAGGGAGTAGGTGAAATTGCAGAGTAAAATATGCGCAGTCGGCCACAATGACGTGCACTGTACTTTCCCCGGCACGAAATATAAAAGCTTCGTTCCACAGCAGCCACATCTGCTGAACCATGAGAATTTCTCATCATTTCACCTGCATCAATATTGGCTGATCAGAGGTCTTTTGCCCTAATTTTCTTGCCAGAGGAGTCTTCTTTCGGTTATCTGTTGTTCTTGTTCAAGTTGCAGAGATAGAGATTATCCGGAAGGAGCAGAATTGACTGCAGTCATGGAGGCGTGAATTGAAGCAGAGCTTTCATGGCAGCTGATTGACTGCTCCAAGCAACGTGGAGGTGGAGAAAGTTGCACTTTGTGTTGTGGGTCTGTCTACTCAATTTCCTGAAACACTGATTCAGCAACGCTGTTTTCGACCAACAAGACCCGGACTTCTTATGGATGGGTGGGCTTGCGATCTGAGTTTCATTCCTCCAACCAATATGGAAATCCGTGGGCATCCTTGGAATTACGCAGACCTTGATGAAGCCATCAACATACTAAATGCTGAATCATTGTCATTCACAGGTAGTTCACAATATTACTGCTCGTCAGATGTTGATCTACTAACTCACCCAATAAACCAGCAGTGCTACTACCCAAGTGATCATGATCTTCAGCCAGGGTTTGGGATATGTGAACAGACCAACATCCCTGCTGCTGCTGCTGCTGCATCATCAGGTGGTGATGAGCCGTCATGCCAAATGATGATGAGTTGTTCGTCATGCTCTACAGAAGATCTGGGCATCAGGCAAGGCAGCAGCCTATGCACCCAAGAAAACCAGACATTATTATTGCAGAGACTTCCTTGGGTGAATGCGGGTGCCATGGAGGCTAATGATGATCAGGTGGTGGCTTATGATGAGCAGCAAACCTGTACGTGGCACAAAGATAATCTTTTGTTCAATGCTGTAACAATGGATGCTCACCAGGCTAATGATTCTCCTGTAGTATTTCCTGCTACAAGCGTGCCGTATGATTTGGATATTGAGAACAAAAGAAATAATCATGTTACTGCTGGAAATCCTAGAGCGAGTAGTATACATCATGAGAAAAGGGAGAAACAGGAAGCAGGTGCGGCTGCAGCTGGTGGTGTCATGGCAGTAGCAGTGAAGAATAAAGGAGGAGCACCTGCAAAGAATCTCATGGCTGAGAGAAGACGTAGAAAAAGGCTGAATGACAGGCTCTGCATGCTTCGATCCGTTGTCCCCACAATCAGCAAGGTAAGAGGCGTACAAGCTACTAACTATTCCATATTATACCATAGCATATCTCACCAACAAATTAAACAAATCACCTATACGTATATGTGTAATGTTCTCTTTACTCTAATTTTCATTCTTTTCATTCAAGATGGACAGGACATCCATACTGAGTGACACCATTGACTACACCAAGAAACTTATGCACAAGATACGATCTCTCTCCGATGAGCTCGGTGATCAGACTAGTCATGGTCATGGTCAGTGGCCCCATCTTCACCTGTTGATGCAGCAACGATATTTTTGCCGTGCATCTGCAATCCCTGAAAACTCTCCTAAGGTGAAAATTAAACACAGCTTGCTCTTTTTTCCCTTTTGTTTCCGGCTGATTGCTAATTGTCTTGGACCAAAGATGTAGAAACCAATATCCAGTTAAGCTTTACTTCGGATTATTTTCTAACGAATCCAAAATATACATATACTGATTGACAATGGATGCAGTTTGAGGCATAGAGAAATTTTCTAACGAATCCAAAATATACATATACTGATTGACAATGGATGCAGTTTGAGGCAGAGAGAACGAACAACGGGAATTTCAGAGTGGTAATGAAGTACCCATCCAACCCCAACATGCTTATGTCCACTGTGAGCACACTCGATTCACTTGGCCTTGATATTGAACATGGAAGCATCAGCTGCTTTGGAGATTTTGGATTGCAGGTGCTCTGTTCTGAGGTCAGTTGCTGATAATTGATTGGTGTCTATTATACTCCAAATTCTTCCCTTGACAAATCATGAACATTGCCAAGATTAGAAACGCGCTTGATGATTGCTTTGATTTGATCTAATCTATATCTATATCTGCAGAAGGATCATAGCAAGGTCAAGAACAGCAATCACCATCTCAGGCCAGATGACATTCACCTGGCTCTGGCACAGTCTGCCGGATATCTCGCCAGCGTCAAATAAACGTCCTTTAGATCTTCCAAAACACAGATATGGAGAAGTTGATTCCAGCCCCACAAAGTAACTAAGTTTAGCTGTCTTTTCTGCTGCAAAGCTAGGATTTTGTGCACAGCATCAGTATATTTCAAACAATTGAACGTCGCTTCCTTTCTTTTCTGTTTCCACAAAGCACTCCTCCGACAGGAGCATTTGAAAATTTCGATAAAGGCATGAAGGGAATCTGCAAAAGCCAAATTATGTGGAATTTAGGCGGTTTCTGAAAAGCAGCGAAGTTTTAATATTTTAGAATTTGGATGTATGGCATATTGTGCATGGAACATATGGAATCAAGGCTGTTCAACTAGGCTCCGTGCATGAACAAACAAAGCAAAGTTGGAGATGAGATGGAACTTGTTGGGCAGAGAGAGAATCTTTTTCTACAAAGAATTTGAGTGGTTCCAGGTCCAGAAAAATTGCTATTCAGATAGGGAACACCCAGATTAGGGTTTTCTTATGCAATTCGGAAAATGACACCCACCCACCACCGAATTTCTTGAAATGTGCAACCACCCACAAATCCTTCAAATTGCCGTCATTATCAACTCTCAAAAGTTGGATTTAACGTTACTTGTCTTCGTTGTATGAAGGCCCCCACTTCATTTAATGTCAATGACTATTTCAATTTTCAGTGTCTTTCAGTTTTAATCTCTTTTACATAAAATCGTTATTTGACGAAGTGACATGATTCTTTTCTGTCAATAAGTGAACTAGTTTCAGAGTCATGAGAGATTGTTTATGATATTTGGTCATTTTGCGTAAACATTTTCTGCTTTTAAATTGGTTCTTCGTGCAAATTTCCTCATGATTTTCATTTCTTTAATCTATCCCATGTAAGTTCATTTGTCACTGCCAGGAGATACATGAGTAGATCAGTGCTGCTTTTGGATTGACAAAAACAAATAAGGGGAGAGTTTCATCTTCTTTGAATGTATGGTGAAAAGCATAAAAACACCTTATGCCTTACGCTAACTTGGAACTGAGTACTAACTTGAAGAAATAAATAAACACCATAAGTTTTCCTTTCTATCGTCCAAAGTTAATAAATAAATAAAAAATAAACAAGTTCTTTTGTTTATGTCTATGAGAACCAGTGGAGCATCTTCCAACAAAAAATATGGATGAGTTTGTTAAATAAAAGTATATCACGAATTTAATAAGAAGTTAGTATATATCTAACTACTCTAAAGAGATGTATTTTTTAAGATTTTCATGTGTTTAAAATTTTAATTAAAAAATTATGTTTCTTATTTTATAATAAGCTAATGTATGATCCTCCATAATCTTGATGTCAAACTTAACACATCTTCGACATTGATCATCCTAGTTATATCAAATACTTTATGATAAATCAAATCATCAAATATAAAAGGTTAACACTTACTAGTTTGCCTATGCATCCAAATGCTTTAGTTTGGTTAAGTTTTAGCTTTTATTAAAATGCAAATGGTACAAAAATATAAATTAAAACTTGAAGATGATATCCAAATATTTTTATTATATGAAAAATTATAATTTTTAGATAAATAATAATAGACAAGAATGCTTTTAAATTTACAAGTAGAAGCATTGTATATTTCAGTAAGTTGAAAATGGTTTAAAAGGTTTATACATAATGAAACCTAAATATATTAATTACAATATCTAGGCTTACAAAATTCAAAAATAGCTATTTATAATTTGTGATCCAAGTTTTAAAAGAATAAAAAAAAATTAAAGTCTTTTAAAATAATTTTTTTAAAAATAGTTTGAAGGTCAAAACATAAGTGTCATATAAACATAGTACTAAGATCATAGAAGTGATCATTCAAAAATCTTAACAATGATTATGGTATTATGAAAGAAAACAATAGCTACAAAACTTGATATTAAAAATTTAAGAGCAATAATGAGCTCAAAACACACTCAAATAAAGGTTAAAGAGAATGTATTGAAGAAATGGGCACAAAACCAAACAAAGCTTTAATTTTATTAGAAAAAGTAAGAGGTGACATCTATAGTAAAGTAGAATTTTCTATATCCATATGAATGCCAAACAATAAGGTAAAAATGAGATGATTGCTTTCAAGTTAAAACTAGAAGATCAAATAATGTGCAAAATGCTGATAGAATATGTCAATTATTTCTACTACAATTGGTATTAGAAGATAAGCAATATCATCATTATCTTGGTACCTTTATTCTATCTATCATCAACTAATCATTTTTGAAACTAAACATAAATATTTACTTATGTTTGAGATCCTTTGAATCTATCAAACCTATTTTAGAATTCTTTTGACAAAAAGTTTTTAAATCCATGACTTAATGATGCCCATTGGAATGGTAACTATGACTTGGAGTTACTAAGCCAAGAATCTTACCACTAAGGTAGGTCCATCATTGTGCCTTTATGCTACCTATGATGGGTTAATACCATAGTCCTATAAAATATGTTATTATTGTAGCTCTAGGTGGAAAATGTCTCAACATATCCCTTAAAATTAAATTTATGACTTGCCAACTAGAAGCTACATTCTTTAATTAAGTGAGTAATGCCTCTCTAACAAGAGATGAGAAATAGAAAATAGCATCACACCTAAACACTGATCCTGAGGGAGTGAGTGCATAAGAAAAAGCTTAATTTTTTAAAGTGGTTATGCCCAAGCTTGAATCCACATCTTTTGGCTTAAGAAATAAGCACCTTACCATCCCTCCAAAAGATGAGCATTATATTTTATTAAATTTTTTTTAGACATTAAAAAAAACATAGGCATATTTTGGTTGAGGACACAATTTGAAATGATAAACATTACATCCTATAGATAGCATTTGATAAAGTTAATTTTTTTTCCTTCTTAACATAAATTTCAATAATTTAAAGGTAGAGGGATTGTCTAGTATAATAATACATAGAAAGTCAGAACAAATAGATTAATGACGAAGCATCAAAATGTCACGTCAATAAACCCTCGTCGACAAGGTTGCGTTGACGTAGTGTTTGCTACATTTATGAGGCCCCATCAATGTAGCTCCACATTAAAGTCTATAAATATGCATGCTCGTATAGTGTATTAGCATTATTTGGTCAATAGATTATTTGAACTCTTGTAGTTTTATTTTGTAGTCTTGGAGAATAGTTAATGAGTGCCCGTAGTGTGGATCTAAGTTAGTTGTATGACATCTTATTCGAGTGGCAATGTACCTGAACACATTCCATGAATGATAGTAAGATCGAGATTGATTCTTATTCATTGTAGCACTTTGACTTAGATTAGATTTACTTTCCATGCAATTTACTTTTCATGTACTTAGTTAATATTTACGTTTCCATGCATATTAATGAATTGGCAGAATGAGCATGACCAGTTTTGAGCATAAACACATATTCGCTTGGTAACCCTAGAAACGTTATTGTTTGGTTCACCTAGTAGCATAGTGCTTGGTAATCCTAGTAGTGGATAAGTGGGTTTAGAACATGTACAACAAGCTAGGAATGAACACTCATCACTTGTAGGCTACTCTAGACTTTACTTTCCATTATTAATTAGTTAAATAATTGATTTTTTTATTGTCATTAGGAGTAGCATAAGGCCAAAACAACATCAAAAATCATATGCCTCACTCTAGACTAAACCATACGTAACAAAGCTACCACTAGTCCAAGTGGAAAGATAGTGAACTATGGTCAAGGCATAACAATCTAGATGCCACAACTAGTCTCATCCATGGAATTCGACTGGATTGTGCGTGAACACTTGTGATTCATATGGTTGGGCGTAGGGGGTACCTCGCCACTCATCAATAAAGCATAATAAGGAACTTAGAGATTTGCTTCATTCATTTTTAGGATTTAATAAAGACATTAGAAGTAGCCCTTCACCAAGACTACAAAGAAATAAAGAAGATGGATTAAAGTGAGTGATAAATACCTTGAAAAAGTGCTTTATTATGTGCTTGCCAAGAATGATATAAAAGACAAGGAAGCATGTTTTTAATCTTTTTTCATTTCCACTTCTTAAGTGAGGATGACAATTGTTGTGGCATTTTAAGTCATAAAGATACTTTTGAATAATTCAATGCATTTTTAGAATGTTTAATTGTAAGATATTAGAAGACGTAATGATTCAGAGTTTTTGGGCTTAAGCCTTACTATGGACAACAATCATTATCAATAATACCATGCTAGTACAAAAAAGTATTTTATTGGAATCTTACTTCTAAGGCACTTATTAAAAAATAACTTGTATTTAGGCATTAATCTCCTCTAAGAGAGTCCTTCTTGGTCATAGTAAAATAATTTTATTGTCATTGTGGTGAAGGGTATTATGGCCAAGAGGCCAACTAATAGTTATCTTGACTTTTTCATAGTAAATAAATAATTATCATCATAATGTTGGACTAAGAGATAAACATTTTCATGGAAATTATTATTTTGGATGAGAGGTTTGCTAAGAGGACAACTACTTAAAAATAAAATTTTTTTGGATAAACTTAGGTGAATAGATGAACTTTTCATAAGAATTATCATTAAATAAGGTATACTAAATTTAAATTTTTTTAATGTGAAAATCAACTTTTAATAAATCCATTTGAGATATTTTTAATTTGAAAAATACAAAAACATTTCTTGGTCAAATAATAGATATATATTATAAATATAGCTAAACTAGTGCAGCTTTTCACCAAGAAAATTTAGTTTGTTACATGCTTCTAGGAGTAACATTTAATGGGTCCTTTTAAGATTATATCCTTAGGATTGATCTTAATAAACTTAATCATCAGTTACATGGATGTGTTATTGAAACCAGGGATGTACCTTTTAAAACTTTCATCATGTAGATGATGCTAAAATAATTGTGGGTGCATTATAAAATAAAAAACCATCATATAAATATTTTTCTTGCATTACTTTTATTCATTCTTTATCTAATTTATAGACCTATCATATCAACATTCATAGTAAGGCTTGTTTAATATACTTGACATAGTGTATGATTCATCCCTCTACTTGTGGGCTTTTGCATATGTCATTCCAACCTATCGTATGCACAGACAAATCCCTAGAAGTTGACCAAAAAAATGTTTTTTCCAAGTTTTAAATTTTTTCAAGGATTAAAGAAGGAGCCTAATAATAAGAATACTAGTAAGTGGAAGGGGCTTGTAATATTGATTAGATTAGTTGTTGCCTCAAGAAGGTATATTTTATTTCCATCCTAATTGTCTATTTAAGACATGTTACAATATCTCCTCCCAAAGGACTATTTTCATATGATTAAGAAAAATTGACACACCCAAATATTTTATGGGTAACTTGCCTTTTGAACATTATAACCTATTATAGTTGAAAGTTTCTAGATGAGTTCCAAAATTATAAAATTTTATTTTCATAAAATGTATTTGTAAACTTGAAAAACTTGGAAATTTGTTAAGGCATTGACTACAATTTTGTAGTTTATAACATTCATCTCTAATAAATAAAAATGTATCATCAACAAGTTAGGTATGTGTGAATTCAGGATAATTGAATGCTAGAATTTTGCCTTTAATTAATCCTTGGATTTTATAGTATTTTAAGTATGTTCTTAGACCCTCCATTGCTACTATGAAGGGGTAAGAAGCTATTTAATCATCTTGTTGAAACCCATTAGCAGCCTAAAAATTCCCTACTCTTTCACTGTTTAGCAATACATATTGATGTGAATCTTTACAATATTGAGCTAAAATTTCACACTAATGATTTGGAAAATTCATTTTATGTGGAACAACATCTATATAACTCTATGAATTTTTATTATAAGTATTATGTTTAATTTGAGTGCCACTCCTATTTCATTTTGAAGAGAAGCCAAGTATTTCTTGACTAGGAAGTACCTAATATAAAATGTATCTACCCACTATAGAACTCATCATGTAACATTCAAACCTAGGGACTTAAGTTTGTTCTATATTTTCTTATGCTTGGTTCTTAAGCATAAGAGTATGCATAAATATATCATGTTAATAGTAAATTATATCTTGCTAGTGTATTATAATGTCTCTCTTATGCTTATACTTATAGTTGTGCATTTTGAGTTTTGAATACTAAACTTCTTATTTACATGTATTATATTGGCATTTTATGATTAGTACATCATGGTGTATTTGCTTATAAGCTTGTGTATGTATCTTGAAACAACCCTCATATATTTGTAAGTATACATGTTTTATTACATTTGATATTTTATAAGGCTTGGATCTTGGACCTTCCTCTTATCACAAATTTGAAAATAATATCATTTCATATTTCTTTGTTAACAATTATTTCTTGGTATTTGGTAATGTTTGGTGCCTTTTATGAAGAATAGGTTGGAATGATAATGGTGGCTCATTACTAGTATTTTATTAATGTTTATTATATTTCATTTAATTTATATTTTTATATTATTCATTTTTTGAATAATATATGAATATGACAATAATTCATGTTAAATAAATATTTATGGTTTATTCTAATTAGCTTTTATTTTATCTTTAAATCAATTCTTGTGCATATGGGACTATTCTAATATTTTCTTAGTGACTCAAATCCATTGGTTTACCATTTGAACTCTTTTGTGAAAATATGTGACTTGAACTTAGAAATTAAATTATTAAATTATGAAATTAGGATTGTCTAGCCTTGAATTTGTGCCTATAAATACCTAGCAATGCTAGCTCTCTTAGTATCAATTATACATTGTTGATGAGTGGCGAGGTACCCCTACACACAACCATACAAATTACAAGTGTTCACACATGATCTAGTCAAATTCCATGGATGGGAATAGTTGTGGCATCTAGATCATTATGTCTTGATTACAGTTCACTGTCTTCCCACTTGGACTAGTGGTAGCTTTGTCACGTATGGTTTAGTTCAAAGTGAGGCATATGATGATTGATGTTGTTTGGCCCTAAGCTATTCCTAATGATGATAAAGAAATCAATTAATTAAGCTAATTAACAATGGAAAGTAAAGTCTAAATAGCCTGCACATCATGAGTGTTCATTCCCAACTTACCATACATGTCCTACAGCGTATCCACTATGATGAGCCGTGATATCGAGGCCACGATATTAGATCCTGCCAAGTGATATCGAACATCTAATATCAGGACCTGTCTCATTGCCTATAAATAAGAGGTGGGTGCACTTGGTTTGGTAGTTAGTTATTAGTCCCTTACCCAAACTCTTACAGTTTCTCCCTCTCAAAGTTAGAATTATTTTTAAGTGCCCATAGTAGGAGTCATAAAGCAAATAGATCTTTATTTGAGCATTGTGTACCTAAGCACACCTTGTGTCTAGAAATAAAGATAAACTTTGTGATAAACCTTGCAACATTTGGAATAGCTTATCTCTTACCCTTAATTCTATTTATAGTTCTTTAATGATTTCATTAGTTAATTAATGTTGCTTTTATTGATTTGTTAATTTTCACAAGCAAGCACACTCA
>MNCI01027882.1:438371-463339 GCA_015680685.1 Gnetum montanum | reverse complement strand
CCTTAGGGTTGGTTATCTTAAAATTATTAGAAAAGAGAAGAGAAAATTTTCACACATTAAAGAATTACTCATGTCTCCTTCTTCTTAAGAGAGTGTTTCACCACCTAGGCTTGACACAATGAACAATTGGAGGCATAGTCCACATGATGATGATCTGCCAGTGCCCTAATAGTTTTGCTTGGTATACGCTCATCTCAATGAGTATGTACCAGACTTTACCTTTATCCTACACTAGGATGAACAATTGCGATGGTTTGATTTAGAGGGTAACATAGTGTTACCACCCAATTTCTCAATCTCAAGCATGCTTCTTCGTGCTCTCACATGCCCCCTCTCCTTTGGCATTTGGACATAGTTGCAAAGAGAAAGATCATGAGGACAATGGTAAGCGAAACAAAGATCATAGACAAAACAGTCGAGAAAGGGGACAAGGGAATTCTATAGAAATGCATCATGAAAGGAGGGAGGGTAGGTAACAACATAGGCATCATAGATGCCATAGAAAACATGATCACGATGAACCCCTACTCACTACCCAAAGTATGCTAGATATAACTGAGGATGTTAGAATCCCAACAAGGCATCAAAAAGATAGTAGGATCAATATATTGGACATGAACAATATCCCATGATTTGAAGGGGGATACAACACTGATCCTCAAAATCATTTGCAAGCATTTCACGATGAATGTGCCTTACAAAACATAGAAAATGAATGGCAAAAACTCAATTTTTTTCCATGAACACTGATCAAGGAAACGAAAAGCTGGTACCAATCCTTAGAACCAGAATCCATTGACCGATGGAGTACCATGTTAGAACTATTCAATGATAAGTATCAAAAGTACTCAGGAGCATCCAACCTGCGAAAGCAAATCCAAGGATGGAAACAAGAAGGACACGAACCCTTGGATGCTACCATGGGTCAATATTATGCATTATTACATCATTGCCCTGGCCATGGTTACTCGTAGAGGGAACAACTATGCCATCTTGTAGATGGACTTAGGAACGAAACATGAAGGACCCTTGGGACTTATGCCCAAGGAAGACTATCCAAGCTTAGAGCCCATCAAGTATAAAGATTGTTGGAGAAATTTTCTAAGGAGGAAGAAGAGTTAAGAAAAAGAGAGAGTGTAGAGGAATACAACAAAGATCCTTCCCTCCGAAAGAAAGAAGTTAAATTTTGTGAGGATAAAGAAGAGTCATCACTTGAAGAGATGGTGAATAGGAAAACTTTGCCCATTCGAAAACTTGCATTAGAAGTATCGGCAAAGGTGGATCAAAAGTGGGAATTCCTAGATAATAAATTTCAAACTATTCTCAAAATAGTAGAGGAGTCTAAGGAACTAGGTAGTGACTGAGAAAGGAGAAAAAAGAAAGAAACTAAATATGCACGTAACAAAGGTAAGGGCAAATTTGCCATCATTGAAGAGGTTGTGGATTCAAATATAGACAATGATGGTGAATGTGAGATGTTTCAATATGACCATCCTAAGGGACGTTGCCCTGTAATCTCACATCTGTAGGAGCTTGGAGTGTACGCACTAAACCCATAATTAAATAGATGGAAAATACCTCGAAGGTTACCTTATCGTCAAGGTAGCCCAAGACAGTTCCACCAACCCTTGACATATTATCCAAGTGGAACTCCACCACAACCAAATGAATAGTATCAACTATGACAACACCCATAATCATGGGGAATGCCACCAACATGTCAATAGTACCCTTATTGTCAACTTGACCTATTGGATACTACGTGTAGCAGCAAATCTCTCCACGTGACTCTACTAGTCACGTTACTCAGTCTCACTACCAAATCCACGAGTACTATAGAAATCCTTCTCCTAGAGAAGAGGTTCCAAAAATGTACTATCCTTCTCATCTGACTACACCTCTTCCACCCTTAGCTCCATTACCACCTGCTTTAGCTATGCAGGGTGAGCTCCCTGCCCAGTCGCAACAACGTAATGCTACAAGGGCTGTCAATCCTCAACCTATTATTGGTTAAGAGAACTGCATAAAAAAAGAGACCTTTTTTTAGAACCAACAGTCCAACTAAGTCCTTGCAACAACAAGCAAAAAATTCTACAAAAGCCTCACCACCATTCAAATCTTTGGAGCTTCCTTCAAACCAAAGATCATACTTAATGCACATGGTCATGTTGACTCATGCAATTACCAATTGGATTAAAGCTTTCCATCTTCCTAGGAAATTCTTTGATCTTGTAAGTCCTCTAATATATTTTCACATCATTGGGAATGAACCTTGCAAAGCTCTTTTGGATTTATGTTTTGGTGTTAACTTAATCTCTCAAGAAATGTACAAAGCCTAAAACCTACCTCCATTAAAAAGGAGTAACATATGTTTAGAGTTGGCTGACTAGTCCATCACTATCCCATTAGGACTAGTTGAGGACATTGTCACCACTATTTGTGGGTGGTCATATCTAGCCAATTTCCTAGTGATTCAAGTCAACAATTGTAAGGGGGACTTCCTAATCATAATAGGAAGATCATGGCTAAGTACAATTGATTCATGTCTAGGAATATGTGATCTTTCCCTAGAAATATCAAAGAAAAATACATTTGGAAAGATCAAGAAGAAGAAAGTTCCATGCATCGCATACAGTGACACATGGTGTAATTGCGTGCAGAAGTCCTAGTTTGTACAACATTTAACATTGCCTACATGCAAGTAGTGTGCACCAATAACTAACATACAAAGATGCTTATATGCAGCAGCCATAAGACAAGAAGGCATCTAATGGATGACAACTGACCAAGATAATGATTCAACTATTTGCATGGAACCAACTAAGAGCTTGACTTGCATCTACATTGATAGCATAGATACATTAGAGCAAGTCCATCACCAACTTCCAAGTCATGACATCGAAAATATCAACTAGGGGAAGTTGGAAATCCCTAACGAGTTCAAGTAAAAGCCCCTTGAGTTAAAACCATTGCCCATTGGTATGGAGTATACATTTCTCAAAAATGAAAAATTGGTAATCATTAACACTAAGCTCGCTCCTCAACAAAAAGAAAGATTGCTAAAAATGATAAACAAATGGTCAAAGGCTTTTGCTTGGTCATATCCTGAATTAACTAGAATAGATCCTAGGATATGCCAACATAAAATTTACACTAACCCCTCCATGAAATCTCAATGACAACCGCAGAGGCAATTGAACCCAAAGCTTAAGAAAGTGGTTAAAGAAGGAATTGAACAACTTCTAAAAGTTGGGTTCATCTATCCCATTACTGATAGTGAATGGGTTAGTTCATTAGTCATTGTGCCCAAAAAGGAAGGTGAATGGTGGATGTGTATATACTGTAGGCTACTAAACATGGCAACATTTAAAGACCACTTCCCATTACCATTTGTTGACCAAGTCTTAGATACCATTGCAAAGCATTGCTACTACAGTTTTCTGAATGGCTACAGTGGATATAATCAAATTCAAATAGCACTAAAAGACCAATCCAAAACTATATTCACAAGACCTTGGGGGACATTGGCATATAAGCAGATGCCATTTGGCTTGTGCAATGCCCCAACAACGTTTCAATGTTTGGTTCTAAGTATCTTTTAGCAGCAAATAGGAAATGGTGTGGAGGTCTTTATGGACATTTTATCCACCTATGGAGCTGACTTTGAACAAGCATTGGATTGATTAGAGCAAGTACTAAAATGATGCGTAGAAACCAACTTAAGGCTCAATTGGCAGAAAAGCCATTTAATGGTCCAAGAAGGCATTGTATTAGGGTACAAGATTTTACAAATAGGGATAGAAGTAGATCCTAAAAAGATTAAGGTCATCCAAGGAATCAATCAGCAACCTAAAACTATAAAAGACATCTAATCATTCCTTGGACATATTGGCTATTATAGATGCTTCATTGAGAACTTTTCAAGGATTGCAAAACCTTTGGTAGAACTAATGAAGAAAGACATACGTTTTGAATGGACCAAGGAATGTGAGCTAGCCTTCCAAACCTTAAAATAGAAGCTTGTAGAAACACCTATTCTACAAGCTCTTGACTAGTCCAAACCATTGCACATAATGATTGCTACGTCCAACTTTGCCTTAGGAGCTGTACTTACATAGTTACATGACCAAAAATGTCCCTACTACATCCATTGTGCAAGTCAAAGTATCACTGGTGCACAACTCAATTACACCACAATAGAAAAAGAGTTAATGGTTGTGGTGTTTGCACTAGAAAAATTTAGGCACTATGTATTGGGCTATAAGATATTTGTACATACAAATCATAGTGCAATTTAGTTCTTAATGAATAAACCAATGGTGAGCCCCCATGTCATACGATGGCTCGTGATCTTACAAGAGTTCAATCTTATAATGATCGATCATAAAGGCACTGAGAATGTTGTTGCTAATAATTTATCTGGGTTGCGATGGGACAACAAAGAGGATGAATCCAATTTCTTACCATTTCCATGATGAACTCCTCTTTGAAAGTGTGATAAATAATCACTTACCCATTGATACAAATTGGTATAGTAGCATTCTCACTTATCTTCTTACACAAGAAACACCACATGGGTTAAACGTTAAAAAGAAACAATAGTTTCTTCAACAAGCCAAATATTTCATGGAAATTAATGGGCACCTTTATAAGGTTTCTTTTGATGGCTTGGTCTAATGGTGTGTTCCTGATGTAAATCAATTGTGAGTTCTCCAAGATGCTCATGAGGGTCCTTGTGGGGGTCATTACACTAGGAGATGAATAGCCATTAAAATCTTGCATGTAGAAGATTATTGGCCTACACTGTTCTGGAATGCTCATCATTTCATCTAATCTTATGAGCACTGCCAATGTGATGGGGGAATGACTGCTAGAATGGAGGGTCTGCAATAATAGATTCAACCTTTAGAACCCTTCGACATATGGGTTATTGATTTTATGGGGCCTATTACACCAATGTTCAATGGAAAAGCCTACATTGTTGTTGCTATTGACTATTTTACCAAGTGGATAGAAGCAGCCATTGTTATAGACTATACATCATCTACTGCTAAATGATTTGTTCAACAAAAAATCATAAACAGGTTTGGCATGCCTCGTGCACTTATTTCTGACAATGGTACACATTTCATAGGTGTGACTTTTCAAAAGTTAATGCAACGCTTAGGAGTTGAAGAAAAACTAACTACACCATATCATCCTCAAGCGAATGGTCAGGTCGAGGTCACCAATAGAGAGATCACAAAAATATTGACATGAACCATTAGTAAGTATAGGCGAGACTGGAGCACCAAACTAAACGATGCTCTCTAGGCATACTGCTCCACATGGAAACTCCCTATAGGCTACTCTCCCTATGAGTTAGTGTATGGTAAAATTCCAATGCTTCCTATTCAAGCTAAGCTTCTTACACTATCCACGACATGTGACCTTAACCTTAACCTCAATCTAGCGCAAAAAGAATGGTTAATGAACCTTAACTTGCTAGATGAGAATCGACTAATTGTCTTGTCATTCAATGAACTGCACAAGGCCTTTAACAAACAACATCATGACCTAAGGATTAGGAAAGTCAAATACCAACCTAGAGATAAGGATCTTTATTGGAATCCCACATATGTATCATAATGAACTAAATTTCAAACACTGTGGGAAGGACTTTATATCATTCATGAAACTTTTCCTTCAGGGACCATGATGATCTACAAACCTAAAAGCCTGAATAAGAAGTTATTGGTCAACATTCAGCAAACCAAACTCTTCCATGAGCCTAAAATAGCTAGTACTAATACTACCTCTATTGGTGGACAACCTTGCTCATTATTTTGGATCTCCTTCTTCCAATTCAGTCATGGAGGAGATGGCCATCAATGCCAACCATTCTAAGCCCTCAGGTCCTTTACTTTTTTTTTTTTTGTTTTACATATTTTTCATCTTTACTTATTTTTGTTTTACACCATCGTTAACATTTTTACTATTTATTTGTTTGATTTATTCTTATTTGTCACATAATAAGTGCTCACGATGGTGGGTTGTATTATAATAAGTGTTGATTGCTAATGTTTGGTTTTTACCTTTGACTTTCAATGTTGATGCTAAGATATGGTTTCTTTTGATAAAACAGGTAATGAGTCCACGTCACCTGATTATCCATACAACTCTATGGTCTCCCTTATTTTGGAAATGTACTATGCCTTTTCTAAGTAAACTTATTAATGAATTGGTGCCTTAGTACTCTTTGAACCAAGGAAAGATTCAAATGAATGGAAAAGGATGCGACCTCAAGGGAATTCGACGCATTTTGCTAGCTATTCTCTTGGGTACTTGGATTTTTTTCATAGGTTTTATACCATCCCACTCTTGAACAAATATTAGGGAATTGAATAAATCAAATAAGTCTTTGCATGGTCTAGTTCTCACATTCAAAAAAAAAATTGGTGAGAATTCAAAGAACACCCCTTAGACATAATAAATAAACATGGGCTACAAGCACTAGTTATGGCACTAGAAAGACATGTTACCTATGCCTGAAGGTTCCCTCTAACTAAGGCCCTTTATCACTTCTTCCTTTTTCTCTTGTTGGGATGGTGGTGGCTCTGTGGACACATTCCTGTTACTTCGGGAGGATGCGTTGGTCAAGTGTGTTGATGCACGGTCACTAGATGTGGATAGTTGAATTTGGATTTGGATAGAATTTTATTAGGTCACCTTAACCACATATTACATAAGGGACTTTACACCACCTTAATTTTGGGACTTCATCCCATTCTCTCCTCTCTTTCTGTATTGCTTTCCACATTCCACCTCATTGTCAGTTTTATGATGAGTCTATATCTTGGTTAACGCATTGTTAGTCTTTGGTAAAACTCTTGTGGGTAAGTTCTTAACCTTTTTTTCCATATTTCATTTTGAGAGCCTATGGACTTTTTGGTTTGTAGGTTTGTTAGGGTATTTAGGGCATAAGCCTACTTTGGGGAGGATCCACTTGCATTCCTTTTTGGTGCAATTGTTAAGCTCTTTCCCTTTAACATTTCTGGCAATCAACTATTTCTCAGTCACCCCATGAATGACATCTATTTTTTCTTTTGTTTTATTGGCTTCATCATTGTTATTTCTCTTATCCTTCTTATTCTTTAAATATTTCCACCCTATTTCTACCGAAGGTTCGCTCTTAGTTGTGGGGGTCCTATCACAAATTTTTCCATTCCATAATTATTTTACCCCTACACCTTGGATAGTTATTAGTCATAAACCTCTAACCCAGTATCTACCATACCCACAACCTAGCCAATGTGCTTTATATTGAGGCAAGGTATCAACTGCATTAGGTTTTATCTACCCTTGCTAATTTGTGAGTGTGTTGTGTGTGCATATGGAAATTACATGAACAATGAATTGGGATAAGAGGGAGCACTTAGGATGGACTGGAGCTAGAGTNGAATTGGGATAAGAGGGAGCACTTAGGATGGACTGGAGCTAGAGTTTTTACGCAAGGAACAAGTTTGAACATGTGGCTATGGATGAACAATGATATGCATAGTTTCGACATCAACAGCAATGTGCCTTATTCTCTCTCTCTCTCTCTCTCTCTCTCTCTCTCTCTCTCTCTCTTCAAGTTGTCGAATGAGGGTTGGGATGTCATCTATGTATAGTGTTCACCACAATGGGCATGAATACCAATGTTGTAATATATTTGTTAATCCATTCCATAGGCACTTTAAGTCTATCATCCCATGTCATCATTAGTTTTCATTCAGTTAATAAACCCATACCTTCCCAATATTTTGTAAGGAACTTAAGGATGATTTTTCATTCAGTTGTGGGGGTATGTTGAGCCATGATATTGGGGTTGCAATATTGCATTCGTGATATTAGGTCCACGATATCAGATCCTGCTAAGTAATATTAGACATCTGATATTGGGACCTATCTCGTTTCCTATAAATAAGAGGTAGGCACACTTGGTTTGGTAGTTAGTTCTTAGTCCCTTACCCAAACTCTTGTAGTTTCTCCCTCTTAGAGTTAGAATTATTTCTAAGCTCCCATAGTAGGAGTTATAAAGTGAACGAATCTTTATTCAAGCATTGTTTACCTAAGCATACCTTATGTCTAGAAATAAAGATGAACTTTGTGATAAACCTTGCAACATTCAGAATAGCTTATCTCTCACCCTTAATGCTATTTATAGTTCTTTAATGCTTTCATTAGTTAATTAATGTTGCTTTTATTGATTTGTTAATTTTCACAAGTAAGCACACTCAGTATGACCACTTTGAGCATGCATGGAACACTTGGTAATCTAGTAACCATTAGTGTTTGGTAATCCCAGTAGTGTTGCACTAGTTTAGGATGTGTACAGAAAGTGGGAATGAATGTTGGTGTTAAGACTAGTTAGGACCTAGATAATTAGTTAATTTAAATCAGTTATTCAATTAATTCACTTCTTCCCTCTTTAGCACCAGGACATAAAACATAAAAGGCATAAAAATCATATACCTTAAGCTTACTTAACCATATAATTGTGTCATACGAGTAAGCTTGGGAAGATAATGATCGCCTAACCCATCCTTTTTTTGTGAAGGTGCATAAGCACTTAGTCCTTGGAGTTCAATTGGATTGTGTGTAACACTCATATTCATATGGTTGAGCATAAGTGTATCTCACTGCTCAACCATATGCTATTAGGCAAACTAAGAAATAATGTTGTTGGGGTTACCAAGCGAAGATGTGTTTACACTTGAAACTGGATGCATTCATTCCACTAATTCATTAATATGCATGGAAATGTAAATATTAACTAAGTAAATGAAAAGAAACTTGCATGGAAAGTAAATCTAATCTAAGTAAAAGTGCTACAATGATTAAGAATAAATCTCTAGCTTTTTTCCATTCATGGAATATGTGTAGGTACATTGCCACTTGAATAAGACATCCTACAACTAACTCAGATCCACATTGCTAGCACTCACTGATTGTTCTCTAAGACTATGGAATAAAACTACAAAATTTTGACTACTCTATTAACTACTTTTATGCTCAAACCATGTGCCCAAGTGTTATATTTATAGGCCAACATACATCTTGTGATATTAGATATATGATAATGCAACATAGGATCCGATATCATATATGTGATATTGGGGCTCCAATATCAAGGCTAAGATATTAGAGCTCTAATGTCTTAGCTAACCAAAAATTGACTTTTTGTCAAATAGATGTGATATAGCATCATTGATATCATAGATGCAATGTAGCATCAGTGATATCCTAGCTAACTAATGATTCATCAATTACTCTTCTCTTATCTTGCTCATGGGTATGCATGATGAATCACTTGGTGATTTTTAAATTTGAATATGCTCTTTCTTAGGAAATCTTTTCTCTCAATTTATCATTTAAGATAGATAAAATGTTTATTCTTTTATCACTTTTTTCCTAAAGCTCAACCATTTTTAGAACTACCTTGTTAAATATTTTTCTTGTACTATTCTAACCATTATTTTCTATTATTACTTTTATAAATGATTCTATTTTGTGTCTTTGCCTTCTCTTTTAATTTTTTTGGCATCTTGCATATCATCTTTTCTTGGTGACATGTTAGGTAGAGTGGTATGATTTGGGTAACATTTAATGAAAATGATAACATATGATGATGGCTAGTGGATATTTTGGATATGTATGGGTGTGTTCAACATGTGGAAAAACTAAGAAAAATTTTTTTAGACTACTAATATTGGCTATTTAGCCATGGTATATTTGACTTTAAAGCCAAAACATTAATGTAAGTGACATGTAGTTAATATTAGTAGGGTTTCATTAACATATGACTTTTTAATAATATAAATGATATGAGAATGGTTGCTATTTTATAGTTGATTTTGGAGTTGACTAATCAACATGTTATAATCAATATCAAACCTTGTTTAGGATGATAGTTGTGGGCTAGGACCTTAGGGCTATTGTTAGGTTAATACTAGTAATAACGTAACCTAACAGTTTATTACTTGAAATTCATGAGAGTTTTCTAACCCAATAGTTATACATATTTCATACATAAGGGATGGCTTTCATAGGTGAGGTATTATACCAAACAATCTTTGATGGCTAGTTTAAGTTAGTATCATTATTAAGGTTATTATAATGTCTAATGTTCAAAACCTCATGGGAATATCATCGACAATGCAATCATGGGTTAATGCCAGAATATTGCTTTAATAGTAAGGTTAATAGTTTTGATTAACAAATAAGCTATCAAGTATGCTTTTGATTAATGGTTTGATTAATCAGTAATTACTATTAGTTCTAACAATGTGTTTTGTATTGTGATCCTCATCTTCTAGGTTACCTTGGATGACACCAAGGTGGTTTTCTATACTATGAAGGGATTTTAATCTTTTCTACATGTGTTTCATGTAGATTTTAGTTAGGAGGCTTAGATGGTAGGATAGAAATTGATGGGTAGGGTAATAAATATATATATCATGAAAAAAATATTTTTACATTTTATAATGCAAAAATGTGAGAGGTTGCTTAAGGATTTTTTAAAAAATTACATTTTATTTTATAGAGATTTTTAATTTTGAATTTATTTTAAATGTAAAATTCCCTTTGACAAGCATTTATTACTTCAAATTATATCCCTACTTAGATGGAGTTCTAGGTGATGATGCAAATTCTAGAGTAGAGTGCACAATGAAAGTATTGATGCCTATGCAATGTATTGTAGATGAAGGATTTTCTTTATGTATTTCATGTTATGTTTTGGCAATTTAATGATGTTGTATTTTGGCAATTAATATGTATTTTTTGTTATACTTTGGTGTTAGATTATAATAAGGCTTAAGTGGGCATTAATAAGTTAATTTGGATTTTCAAGTGTTTTTTAAGTTATTAACTTGCCTAGTTGATTTATAGGCTTATATGGTTTTATAAGTATTAAAGTTACCTAAGAATTTTTTAAGTGGTTGTTGTTTTATTTATCATACCCCATGAATGGTTAAATTTTAATTAATTTTTTCTAAGTACAATTTTTAGGGTATGACATGCATGGTTAGAAGATATTAAAGATTGAAGTGTTTAGCTAATTCTATTTTCCATAAACTAAGAAATGATCTTATAAAGTATTAAGCATAGGTTGATAGGATGGTAGTCACTAATGTTGGTGGCTTAATCCTTCTTGGGCAAAAGTACAATCCATGTTATATTTAGCTCCTCTAATATTTTATCTATCCTCCCAATTCATGGACATTTAACAAATATCTTTACCTACTATCAACTAATGAGTCTTAAAGAAATCAAAATTGAAGTTTTATTATTTATCATTTTGAAAACTAGCTCCTTTATTTTTGTTGCATTTGGAACATTGCTAAGTAAATTTATGTAAGGTAAAGTTAAAAAATGATCAATATCATCTATAATATCATCTACATTTTGGATAGGCCTTCTTATGTCTAATAATTCATGAGAGAACTGTAGCACTATATTTTTCATTTCCTTGAGATTTGAAGTCATTTTACCTTGTTGAGTTTGAAGCTAAAAAACTCTAGTTTTTCATATTTTATTGATGCATAGTCATGAAAGACCGAAATGTTGGTGTTACTATTAAAGATCCATTTTTGCCTTTGAGTGTTGATTTTAGTAACATGATTCTTAGTTAATTGGATCATAGTATTTTTGTAAAGCCTTCCATTCTCTTTCTTGTAACTATATTTATCAACCTTCATTTATGATTATAGTTTCTATCTCTTCAATTTTTTAGTAATGTTTGGGATTTTATAATGTTACTTAAGTCAAATCATGAGTTTTGTAAGTATTATGAAACTTAATTTGTAAGAACATAATGAATCCTATTAATAGTCACAACTCCTTACAGGAAATAAAGGTTAAGTTAAGATGCCATGAGTAAGTGTGTGGTGATATGGAAAAAGAAGAATAGAAAAGAAGAGTATAAGTATGTAAAAGAAATAGAGTCTTAAAACAACAAGAAGAATTTGTTAAAGAGAGATTGTAAAATCCATTTATACCATTATACTTCTCAATATCTTACTAATTACAAATACTAAGATGATGAAGGAGAAGTAATTTTATTTGTAGAAGTAATAAGCAAGTATTATAGGAGACAAGGGTGATCATCATAATACATGATTTAGTTTTTTAAAGAAAAAGAGAAGATTCAAGTTATACCATACATAGCTTGGTCTAGTTTCTTAAGTAAGAAGAGAAGACTATCTAGAAGGTTATTATAAAATGAAAGTAGAAATGCTTACGAGTGTAATTCATAAGTGTAGTAAAGTTGAATCAGTCATGACTTAGCAAATTATAAGAAAAGTTTATGAAGTTAAGTTCAAGATGAAATTAATGAAGTACAATGAACAACATGAAGAAAAGTTCATTAAGAACTTAGTGAAGTATGAAAGTTTGGCTATGATAAGTTAGGAAAAAAATATTTATAATGTAAGTTATAGACAAAAATTGAGATAGACCTATTTCTAATACATCATAACTTATGAATAAGTTTTGTTAAGTATGAATGTGATTTAAAAGTTAAGTCTATATTAAAACTTCTATGATGATACTCATAACACTAATCCTAATAATTAGAGTTACATAGGAGCATAAAAGCATAAATACCTATAAGATGGTATTGGAGCATTTTTTTTGGATTGAGAAACAAGTGGATGTATTCTAAGAGAAGATCAATAACTAATAATTAACCAAAATAACAAAAGAAGAATTGAATGATGATTAATATAGTAACTAAAAGAAGTTATAAGAGAAATTCCATTTTAAATCAAAAAATCTATAAAAAATGGCTAAAGTAATTAGAATGTTGGGACAAGCATAAGGTTCTAGGAAAGTAAGAAGAAGCATTTTCAAGTTGCAGAAAAGAAAAGTTTAAAATTCTCTTATATGAAGATGGAAATCATACATGAGCAAGCTAGAATGCTAAGGTAGATTATGGAAAGTATTCTCCAGTAGTTGAGTGCTGAGACAAGGCATATAAAAGGTTGTAATACTTATCGTTTGTAGGAACATCACACAAAATATCTAACTTATGTGATGTTATGAATTGAGGACAAGGTAGGCACTATTTAGAGATACTTAGCTTAAGAATGTGATAAGGAAGAATTTTAAAAAGCAAGGTTCATAACATTAGTAAAGAATATCCATAAAACAAAAAAGTGTAGGATTTATTTCCACAATCAAGAAACCATTGTAATTATCCTAAAACAAAGTGAAATAAAAATCCAGGAAATAAGCCTTATAGATCAATTCTTTCAAATGCTTGATAATATGTGAAAATATGATGGTATAAAGAAGGAAATAAATGGTCCTATGCTTAATAATATGTTTTTATTCCAAAAATAAAATAATAAAATTTAACTTATATCCGTTGCCATTTGAATTCATTAATGCTCAAATGACCTTAAATTGTACCAATAATTAATGTGCCATCATGCATTATAGAGAATTTGATAATTTAATTCATCATAAGTGTACTATTACAATTTGGGACAAATTTAGTAAAGGTTTTCCAATTATGACTAAAACTAAGGCCTATTGTAACTATGATTATAGAATTATTCTTAAACCACTCTATAATTGTGAGTTTGATTTGTAAGAATATGAAGATGAATCCTAAGAATAAGATCAATTTCGATGTAATTCTAAAAGGGAATAAAAATTTCATGATGTTCCAAATAAGTTTTATTTAGGCTAAGTTTGAATTAAGAATTTCCATTACCTTTAATATAAACTATTTCTCAATAGTAATCAAGTTATAGGTTCAAGAAGTACTTGAGAAAATTGAATTTTCAGGATATGTAGTTGAGTTGTTGATGAGCCAATTGATGATATAGGTAGAGATATTGAAGAGTCTTAAGACCTATAACAATGATGTGATGGAAATATTCTACAAAGATACGTTTTTTCATGTCCATATTACTAAAGATCTCATTTATATGATTATGAATGATAGGAATATCTATAATGTGTTATCCATCTTTGGACAAAACTCATAGTTCACCTCAAATGGGCTTTTCCCAATAGCAACATGAAAAGAATTATTGTATGAAAACTTAACTTGACACAAATTTTTTTTCCAGTTGTTTGGTTATCCATCACATAGAAATTTCAATATGTTTAGCATTGATTTATTCACCATATCCATTTGGCCATTAGATTATGGATGATATGCACTATAAAAATTTAAATTTATCATTAAAATTTTTTAAACGAACTCTAAAAGTGACTTGTGAATTTGGAATCTTGATCACTAATAATATTTAAAGGAATTCCATGTAACTTCACAACATGTTGGAAAAATAAGTTTGCAATATGAGAAGCATCACTCACCCTCTTGCATAGAATGAAGTATGCCATCTTGGAGAACTTGTCAACAATAATAAAAATTACATTGTTTGCACTTTTGGTTTTTGGAATACCACTTATAAAATCCATATACATACTTTTTTATGGACCCTTGGGAATTGGAAAAGGCATATAATGTCCATATAGTTCTTTACCAACTTTTAATTTCTGATAAATTAAACACTCCACAAATTTTGAAACATTAGTTGCCATATGAGGCCAAAAATAGTGCTTAGCTACAAGTTTTAATCTTTTATCCCTACCCATGTGACCTCCCATGCCACTACAAAACATCCAAAACCTTTCAAAACACTCAAAAAAATCTATAGAGAAGTAGGCGCTACAACCACACAATGGTTATTCTTAATGTAAGAAAATTGATAGAGAATCTCTTCCATAACCTAGAACTAAGATCTCAACTTACAAGCAAGACTAGAAGACATAGGCCTACACAATTGACCTTGGATCTTCAACCTCTATGAAATTAATTAATGTATTCTTCCTTCTCTTGCGCAAAAACATGAGCTTCATGATATCTTCTCTTTCAACTCTCTATGGTTACAAGCATGAACAATCCATATTTATCAGAAAACAAAAATGAAAGCCTAGGGAAACCTTTCACAAGCTCAACTTAGAGTTCCCATGTCATTTCTATTTTTCTCCACCTTCTCCTAGCTATTTCCAAAATTGAAATGATAAATTTGGATTTTTTTTAAGTTGTATGAATTGTCTCTAGTCTTCTTGGATTATCCCTTGCCAAAATTTGACTTTTAGGAGTGATGTCTTCTAAGTGTGGGAGATGTCTTCTTTCATAGTTGAGATGTCTGCTCTAGCTGAGACATCTTCCCATGAGATGTATCCCTTATCTAGGAGACATCCCCTTTGAGATATCTTCACTTCTAGAGAGACATCTCCTATGAAGAATTAACTCTTGGTAGAGATGTCTCTTGCATGTCCTAGATGTATCCAATGTAGTTCTAGATCCTAGACAAGATGTCTTCACAAAGCTTGAAACCTATAAAACATATATGTAGGGAAGAAAAACATGAATTAGAAGAGATGTTTCTACACCAAGTTTATGTTGGCTTCCTATCTATTCTATGTTACCTTTAATTGGCCTTGTATCATCTGAATCTAGTCTATAGCCTACAACATCAAAACTATACTTACATTAGGCCTATGATCAATGTTATCTCAACACAATGTAGTTTTATATAATCTACGATACAACACTTCATTTGGAGTTGCATGTAAAATATTTTAATAGTTATTATTATAAGAAAATTACATAGGAGGTAACATCTGGTTTCATTTATCTCTATAGTGTAAGGCCCATGCACATAGCATATCCTTAAGAATCTAGTTCACTCACTTCATCTATCTATTAGTTTACAAATGATATATTGAACTTTAGTTGAGCTATGTTTCCATCTTTCTTTGAAATAATTTCAAGAATTTGGAGATAAATTTAACATTTTTATCATTGATAATATTCTACTCTATATCATGCTATTGCATAATCTTTGTAATATATAATTGAGCTATCTTTTCTGCACTCACTATGGTTCTAATAATAAGGATATTTAGACACTTCATCAATACATATACAACCACATAAATAGCATCCTTACTATAATAGTGTGTGTTTATAACCCCATAGTATCTATTTAACTATCTTTTAATAACCTATGATTTGAGTTTCCATTATGTCTTTTATTTATTTTTCTTTAGGATTTGATCTCATAACCTTGCTAAGTATTTTTATATATGTATGATCCTTCATAAAATATTGGAATATTTAATAAATATTTTATTAAATATTTTATTTATATAAATTGTAAAATCATTTCATGAAATATTCTTTTTCTAATTTCTATTTTTAGAAATTTTTTAGTATTATTTTATGAAATATGATTTTTATTCAAATTTTTGGATTTACATTTAAAATTATGGATTTCTTAGTGTTTTTTTGACTAAGAATAGGTTGTGATGATGGTGATACATTTTTGAACTAATAGATTGATATTTTGGAAAAATATTATATTTTTATAAAACATGCTTAAGCTTTATTCTATTTCTTGCTCAACTGGACTTGGACCTTCTAATAGTTACTAGACTTATGGTTAGCTTTTCTAAGAATTTTGGAATTTATCAAATAGATATTCTATTATGCATCATTTCTTTTATATTAACTTGAAAACCCTAGGAATTGTGCACAAAGTTAGGGTTTTTATTTTACATTCATTCTTTATCCATTCTTACTTGTCAATTAGTAATGTTGATATCATGTTGATGCTTTGGTAGATTTGATCATATTTATTACACATTCTCATAACTTGTGAAGGTAGAGAAACTAGTTCCAAGAGTCATCATATTGTTATGAACTCAATGTGTTATTTATCACCTTGGTAACTCCTTGTACATTCAGCACTTTATGTGGTTAATTCTGATTTTTCCTAAGTTTTCTAATGTGTCTTTAGTGGTATTTCTTGCCATTACAACTTATGCAGAGGACATTAGTAGGGATAACTGTTTGTGGTGAGGTCATGGTCCCTAATCATGACTAAACCATGGATTATGGTCTTGTAGGAACTTGAAACCCAAACTGAGGTATATATTCTATAACTTTAATTTCTTTATACTTCATAAATAGGTGTATTTTTAGAAGATTCATTGTAACCTTTCATATCTATAAATAACATAAGTAAAGAAATTAATGATTATATCTTGAGTTACAAGAGTATATTCTACCATCCCTCTTCAAGAATTAGTTTCTTAACTAACTTTCTTCATATTTGTAAATTCATGAGTGGCTAAAAAAGTTTCTTACTAAATTCTTTAAAAATTATTATCTTTAACTTACTCTATTTTCCTCTTCACTCATGAATTTAAAAATATTATTTTAATTTTCTTTGTTTTATTTTAAATATATCCTTTTCTCTTATTCATTATGTAATATTTGGTTATGATCATCTTATCACTTGAAAACCTTATCATGAAGTTAAAATTTTACAAATATTTCTAGAGTTAAATTCCTTATTTTTTCAAATTACCTAAAAATTTGCATTATTAAAATACATGAAATGACCATTTGAGTTTCTTGGGCAAGGACATGAAGCAATTAATATGTAACACTAGTAAGGATCTCTTTTAATATGATCACTAAATATCACATATCGATATAGATAGCTTGGTATGTTTATGATATATTATGCTCATCGTTGTGTCTTATAATGCGTGGGATAATTATTCAATGCTTCATTGTACTCATTCATCATTCATCATTGCTTATAGTTCATGGCACTAGACTTTCTAGTATTTCACTATATGGTGGATATGATGAATTTTATCATAAATCAATCAATATTTATGGTTGATATAATTTTTTTGTTTCTAGCTAAAGGACCAAGATTTAAAAAGTATTTATTTGGAAATCAAGCTAGAATTTTTCATGAAATGGAACAATGATTTAACATCTATACCTAGGTCCTTGTGACCTAGAGTTTCAAGATTAATCTAAAATATGATTTGAAAATGTATGAAAGATTATCTATCATAATCCAATCTCATTTTAGTAATAAATGAGGGTTCAAGTACTTTTATGAACCTATTGAATAATAGATTCTTCCTTTGTTTATTCTCTTCAATGATTAATTCTCCTTTCTCCCACTTAGAAAAATGACAAGTCACTTTTTGATGTACATTACATTGATTACAAAATGTTAAATTTAGTAACACATAAAAATAACTTCTCTTTACATTTGTTGACAAATTTTAGATATGATAGCTAAGCATGAATATTATTGTTTCTTAGATGCATATAGTGGTTATTATCATACCATAATTGTACCAAAAAATTAATAAAAAATTATATTTACATGTTAATGGGGTACATTTGCCTATAAGATCATGCTCTTTGGGCTGTGTAATGTCCTAGTCACTTTTCAATACCTAGTATATAGTACTTTTCATGATATAATAGGGTAGTTTATAGAGGTGTTTATGGATGACTTATCAACATTTGGATATAACTTTGAAGATACATTTCAAAAAATAAAAAGATTTTTAATAGGATGCAAGGAATACAATCTAAGATTAATTTGGTGTAAGAGTGTCATAATGATTAGAGAGGTGATAGTATTAGAATAGAAGATTTCTAAAGAAGAAATGCAAATAGAGCTAACAAAAGTTAGGATCATTGAACAAATTTTGATGTTTTTAAAACTCAAAGATTTAAGGTCATTTTTAGAACATAGGAGATATTATAGATGTTTTATTGCTAACTTTAGTAAAATTCTACTTCGTTAGCTTAGTTATTACAAAAAGATATAAAATTTGAGTGTATAAGAAAATGTAAACATGCATTCATGATCCTTAAAGAAACCTTACTCAAAACACTTATTCTTTATGAATGATGCCATTTCTCATTCTATGGGATCCATAATAGATCAAAAGAATGATAATGGTTATGCCTATGCTATTGTTTATATTAGGAAATAGCTTAACCAAGTAAAATCTAATTATAATTTTAAAGATAAGGATCTATTGATCTTTGTTCTAGTGCAAGATAAATTTAGGTATTACAACTTAGCAAATGAAACATAAATCCACATTGATTAGACTGTGATTAAAGTTCTAAAGAAAAAAAAACTAAGTCAACTCTAGAATTATTAGATGGATACTTCTAGATTATTGATAAAAAAGAATTGAAAATGTAATTACATATCATTTCTCATCTCTTAGATTTGATGAGAATGAATTCATATTTTAGTTAATGAACTTCTCCTTGATGTAGAACTATCTTAGTGTTCTAAGAAGGATTAATATAATCCTATTCAATATTTTCTAGAAAAACAAATTCCTCCCAAGAATTGTACCTATAAAGAAAAATGTTACTTACTTTAGAATGTTGAAACATATTTACTTCATCAAGGAATCTTATTTGAACATTATAGGAATAAAATTGTAAAAATATGTGTAGTTGAGAAGGATAAAAAAACCATTATCTTTTCTCACAAAGGTGATAGAGGAGGATATTATAGTGAGCAACTAATAACACTAAAAATCTTAAAAGCTAGTTAATATTGACCTAGTCTTTTTAAAGATTATTATATTTTTATGTACCACTGTGATATATGCCAATGAGAAAGACTCTTATACTATTATAAGATGCTACAACAATGGATTTAAGTAATCAAACCTTTTAACCTTTGAAAAATTAACTTTAATAGTCTTGTATGTTCTAAGAGTATAGGAAACAAATATATTATAGTAACTATTAAGTACCTAACTAAATGGATAGAGGTTGAAGTAGTAAAAGATTACTCTTCAAAAGCATTTGCTAAATTCTTTTGTAAAACTATCATAGATAGATATGAAACATCTTTCTTATTAATATTTGACCAAGAGACTCATTTCATAGGAAAAGCTTTCAAAAATTTATTAGAAAAGTATGACATATAATATAGAATGGAAATTGCTTACCATCCAAAAAGTAATAATCAAACTAAAGTTTCCAATAAAGAAATCAATAGGATATTAACCAAGTCATTGTATACAAAGAATACTAACTAGGCATAAAAATTATCTTAAGCAATATTGACACATCGCATAACTTGAAAACATACCATAGGGTAAACAACATACAAACTAGTCTATGGAAAAACCCCTACTTTCTTAATGATTTTTAAAATTAAAACCTTAAAAACTACATAATCACTTGGCATATACCTAGATAAATTGTTGAAATAAGGGGTAGAAAATATAACCTAATTGAATTAATTATGGAGATACACTTTACTAAAAAAGAATTTGAACATGAAAAAATCAAACCATTTCATGATAAAAAATTAGGATGATCAAATTTAAAATAGGAAATCAAGTTTTAATATTGAATCTAAAATTTAACCATTATAAGAGTAGGTTTTCACAAAAATGGATTGGACCATATCAGATCACTAAGGTTAATACAAAAGGTTCAGTAGAATTAACATATCATAAAGGAAAATCCATTTCAGTTAATGGGCATTGCATAAAACCATAAAATATAAGAAATAATGATGTTGAAGAAATAGTAAAAGAATTTTCTCTTCGATTCCTCACTGGTTAAAGATATTATCTTAAAAAATCTCTTCTTAAATGTATTACTAGCATCATTAATCCTATGTTCTATCATTATGTGATCCTTTTCTTGTTAGCTTACTAAACAATAGAAAAAGGTAAAGATCTTATGTTTTATACTCTTATCTTTAATTTGCATCAAAAAATTTGTGGATACAAAACAGAAGCTAATGTTTGAGTTTGGTGATTAAAAACTCTAAACAACAATGGAAAGATATTAAGAAATATCTAAAGATTACACTCTCTCAGAAGTTAAGTAAGGGTGATGATGAAGCGGTTTCTCTAGTAGTTATTCTAATTATTAGAGTAGTTACTCTAGTAGTTACTCTAATTATTAGAGCAGTTACTCCCAAGTCTATAAATATAGTGCCCTGACGCACAATTGGGAGGATGTTCTTAGCAGTCAAGTAGAGAAACTCTTGTAGTTTATCCATTTGAAAGTTAGAATATTTTCCAAGTGCCCGCAATATGAGGTCTAAGTGTGGATGGATCTTTATTCAAGCATTGATGTACCTGAGCATAACATTGTGTTGGCAATAAAGATGAGCTCTTTGATTCATCCTTGCAGCACTTGAGATTTTTTTTCTTACACATTTATTTTACTTTATTTTATTATGCATTTATTTTATTTTATTTTTTTATGCACTTTACATTCATGTTATTAGCGTAGCAATTCATTTTGATCAATTAAGAAAATCATTAAATTACACAAGCATGACCCCTTTGAGCATACATGTGACACTTGGTAGCTCAAAAACGATTAGCGTTTATGAAGTTTACNTAATGTGTGCTTGAAAATCCTAGAAGTAGTACATGAGGTTCAAGATGCATACAAATGATTAAGGACAGATGCTCATCGCACTTAGGCTAGCTTAGATTTTACTTTATGTTGCCTATTAGCTTAATCAAGATTGTTTCCCATTATCTCTAGGAGTAGCCTAGTTTAGAATAAATATCACTTTGGACTAAACCATACGTGACAAAACAAATACTAGTCTAGGTGGGAAGACAACGAATTGTGATCAATGTATAATTGTCTAGGTGCCACAACTATTCTATCTGTAGAGTTCAACTAGATCATGCGTACATGCTTGTATTCGTATGGTTGAGCATAGGAGTAACTCACCACTCATCATTGGTGCCATTGCCAGGGATGGTGCTAGTTATCTAGATTAGTTATATCATACAAGATCGCTATAATAGGGTATTAACAATATATCTTTCAAAGAAAGAAATTAAATTCAATTAAGTCACACATAATTCACAAGCATGTCTCTTTCGCAAGACAGTGATAACACAACATCTAGCAAGGCAATTCATTGGAGAACCATTGAAGAATTTTGGAGTACTCAATATTATGCAAGAGTTTCATATGTTCATAGACATCCCAACGATACTTAAGGACTTTTTTCATCCAACTTCAATACCTCTAGTGAAGATGGGACATCCCCTAGAACAAGGAGGCTTGTAAGGCCTAGGCTCTTCTCAATGGGTAGCAAGAGTACATTAGGGAATGATTGGGAGACTTACAAAGGTCATGACAAGTTTTTTAGTTCCCTCTCTTTCTTTGCTCTTTCAACATCAAGTTGTGACATGAATGGCTATTCCTCAAGGGGTTAGCGTAGAAATAAAAATTGAACCCATGAGCAAAGTTAAGAACACCAACATGAACAAAGACAACATCATCTCAACTCACAAACTCATAACCTACTTAGTGATGGTGAACCCTTGTTGGTCACTAAGAGCCTAATTTATATACAAAAGGTTGTTTGAATATATTTCAAACATTGTAAGGAAAGCCATCTACATGGGATTGATTTAAACAACTTTCCCAAGTTTTCAGGAGGCTATGATTTAGACCCACAACATCATTTACAAGCCTTCTACGATGCTTGTGTATGAAACAACATTGATAATGGATGACAAAGACTTAAGCTCTTCCCTATGACACTCGTTGGCCAAGAAAAAGTATGTTATAGGTCTTTAAATCTGAAATCAATTCACCATGTGCCCAGAATGGTAGAACTCTTCAATGAAAGATATCAAACCTATGCAAGAGTGTCAACCTTGAGGAGAAAAATCCAAGAGTGGAAACAAGGGCAACATGAACCCTTGGACATGGCCTTGGAAAGATATTACTCTTTGTTAAACAAATGCCTAGGCCATGGGTTCTCTGAGGAAAGGCTAATGTATCACATCATGGATGGGCTCCGTAATGAAACAAAGGAGACCCTAGGGATGTATGCCCCAGGTTAACTATATGAACTACGAATCCATCAATTCCAAGAGCTTATTAAGCGAGTAGCAAAAGAAGAAGGAGAAATAGCTAAATGGGAGAGTGTTGAAAAATCTCAATTGGATTAAAGTCTTGAAGTAACATAGGTCCACAATCATAAAGAGGAGAAATCAACTCACCTCAAGGAGGTGAAACCATCCCTACCTTTGCTAATACTAAAAACACAAGATGAAATCAAGGCAAAGATCAAGAAGATGATGTAGTGGGTACATGAAAAATGTAGAGAATATGCAAACATTATTTGGGGGAGACCCANCGGGGAGGGGGGTTGGGGTTGCATAGGAGAAACACGCAAGATAACTTTGACAACCAAAAAAAACAAAGGATACCAAACCTAGAAACAAGAGAAAACACCATTTGACAATTAGAAAGAAGGACTGAACAAAATGAGGATAGGGTCTTAACCACAAAACATAAGTATCAATGCAATGTTTGCCTATACAATCACCCAAAAGGCCAATGCCCAATCTTGTCACATCTACATGAGCATTAGAGAAGAATGTTACATCCAAATTTCATATAGAAGTATATGGTTGGATGCATTCCTATTCCACAAATTTATGGGAAACTCCATAACTCATTGTACTATCCATGGGAAAATTCTTACTAGCCTTAGTCTTGTGCTCAACTATAGTGGCAAAACCCCTAGTCATGCGGAAGGTCATTGCCAAACTAGCCACACCTTTCATACCATTCGAAACCAAGTGCTTATCATGTTCAACATCCTGTTTCTTCAACTGGATTAACATCCTCTAATTTACCTTGTCGTTATCACTCTCCTAAGTATCATCAACCCATGTCCTCTCCTATGAGATCACCACCTCATGTTCCTTATACTTCTCCTTGCTCTCAATACTCTCATCCTTCACCTCCTCCTACATCGCCACCAATAGTACCAAAAGGTTTTGCACCATAGCACCAACCCATGAACATTACTTGTGTTGCTACTATCAACAACAGTGGAAGTCCTCCACAACATCAGAAGCATACTTTCTTTAGGCATAGATGTAGAAAGAGACTACATAGTTCTAAAACCACTACATCATCCAACTCAGCACAAGCCCAACACTGTGATGCACCTTCCCCTTCAAACTCAATGCCTCCTATTACCTTATCTAGGCCACCAATCAAAACTCAAACAACCATGTGACCTAATGAATATAACCACAAGAGGAGATATATCGATCCTTGCATGCCATCTTATGGTCATGGGTGCCATGGTGGGTTAGCTTCTTATCACATAACCACATCTTATAATCTACCCCACTATGACTACTTTAATCAAGTGTGTGAACCCCAATTTGGGTACATTCCTACCACCACACCAAAAGAAACCCAATGGTTTGAATATGACCAGATCCCAATATTTCCAACATGCATGGGTCCAAATTTTCCATTTATTAATCCTAGCCATGACCAAATGTTTAGTTGTGGGGGTTACCCCCCATTCTAGTTTTTAGGATTCTTAAGTGTCTTTTGACTTTTTTTTTTACACATTTTTGGTTTTACAACTTTTTGTTTTCATATTATCTATTTTACATCTTTTTATTTTTCAAGATTATTGATCTTTTCTAAGGTTTTTTTTTCACCATCATTATTATATTTAATATTTATTGAATATTTGTTTAGTTTCTTTATATTTTCTTATGTTTGGTATAATTCTGTACTCTTTTTGCTAATAAGGTGCCAGATACAATGGTAATGTGCTACTCAATGGTGGTATGTTTCATTTGTAATTTGATTATTGATGTTTGGTTTCTGACATTGATTGTCATTACTGACAACTAGGACATGGTTTCTTTTCATGTACCAAGTAGTGAGTCCACATCATCCACCCATCCACATACTGTATGGTTTTCCTTGTTTTGGAAGTATGCTGTCTCTTCTCGATTAATGCAACTCTAATAAATTGGTGACTTGTGTAGTTTCTGAAATTGGGAAGGAATCAAAGGTTTGGATAGGGTGTGGCTTCAAAGGGATGCAGTATTCTTTGTGCTTTTTTATTTTCCTATGTGCAGGAGTGTTATTGTAAGCTTCTCATCATTCTACATTATTTCATAATATGAAGTCAAATAAGGAGAGAAAGATGAGGATTCAAAGCACACCCCTTGGACAAAATAAATGCAAAAAAAAAAATAAAAATGCATGGGTCTTTGCATGGTATGGTTCCCATTCAAAAAAA
>MNCI01027882.1:393780-429218 GCA_015680685.1 Gnetum montanum | reverse complement strand
GTCGGGGGTCGGGGTCAAAGGCTATAGAATCATTTTCTTGTCTTATCTCTTTGGCTTATCAATGTCTAGAAACCATAGAGTGCATTAGAGAACGATGGAGTTGTAGACCTTTTGGTGTGTCAAAATGTTAAGTAAAATGGAAAAAAAGGTTTTGTGTATGGTTGTGTGTTATTGTGTTTGTAGGAAAAATATGAGATGAAAAGGAATGAACTAGCTTAGAAAAAAGAAGAGCTCAAAGGAAAAGTTCATCCATAAGGTCTTAAGAAAACATACAAGAATTCCAAGAATGTGGACAAGGACCAAATAAGTTACAAGAAAAGTTGTCATCATTGAAGCATGCAGAAGTGCAAGGTTATGAACAAGGAACAAAGAATTCATCATGCAAAGGAAGGTGAAGAAATATGTCTCCAAGAAATAGTAGATGTCTTGGCAGAATTGAAGGCAACATAGAAAAAGATGTCTCTAAAAAATAGAAGACATATTTCTTTAGGAAAAGACATCTTTCCCCAGATAAAGATGTCTTCATAGAATGCAGGCCAGTTTTAGAAAGACATCTTTCACCAGACAAAGACATCTTCCAAAAATGAAGGCAAATATAGAAAGATGTGTTAGCCATGAAGAAGATGTATTTCATGATTGTTAGCTAGTTGTTGCATGAGTTCCAAGATGGATTTGAAAGCATGGTGACTATAAGAAGATATCATTTGCATTGGGAAATATGCAAGTCTTTGTATGATCATTGTGTAATCATCTAACAACTATTGTAATCAATGTTGATCCTCATTATATTATCTTTTGTTCATTGTAAAGGTGCTATACTTCAAAGTGCAAGGATTAGTCATTGGAGTTGTATTCATCCCTTGTAATTGTTGTTCTCTCTTGTTGCCCTATGGGGTTGATGTGCTTCTTGTAGAAAGGCATCTTGCTTGAGCTTGTTAGGATCCTATAGGATTGAGTGGTTGTGTAGCACTACAACAATCAGGAGTAGAGCTCAAGATTGTAAAGGTTGTGGGATCCTAGAAACCATATTCTAGGCTTATCGGGACCTTATAGGGTTGAGTGGTTGGTGCAGTGTCACAACACTCTAGATTGGAGCTTAGATCTTATATAGGATGTGGTACCCTTTAGACCACATTTCCAAAATTGTGCTTGTGATCTAGCTTGTGAATGTGGACAACCCAAGTTGGGAAACCACATTAAATTTAGTGTGTGTGCTTTTTCTAAATAATTTCAATTTGGGGAACTTATTCATCCCTCCTCCTTCTAAGTTCAATGATCATCAATTGGTATTAGAGCCTAGTACTCTTCTTTGTTATCATCAAATTCAAGAGTGAACAATGGAGGGGACATATTACACAAAGTCATCCATGTTTGATGGATTTGACTTTGCCTATTGGAAAGCTATAATGTAGGGTTCTTCAAATCCATAGATTTTGAAGTGTGGGAGTTAATCCTTGAAGGCTACACTTTTCTTGTCAGCACTTCCACTAGCATCATCAAGCCTTGCAACAAATGGACATAAAAAGAAAAAGATAAGTTCATGTATAATTCAAAAGAAAAAAATTATTTATATTGTGCTTTGAATAAATCTAAATCTAATAAGGTAGTAGGATGTAAAATAGCCAAAGAAATTTGGCAAACTCTAGAAGCTACTTATGAATGAACCTCTTTTGTTAAGCAATCTAAATTGTTAGTTTTACAAAGTGAATATGATAAGATCAAAATGAGAAAAGGTGAGAAAATCAAAGATTATTTCTCTAGAGCCAATGATCTTGTTGTAGCTATTGAAGAAATAGAAAAAGATTTTCCAAAAATTGATGTCATCATCAAAATGATAAGAACTCTACAACTGGAGTTTAGACCAAAGGTCACAACTATGGAGGAATTTAGAAATTTCTCAACTTTGAAATTTGAATAGCTTCAAAGTTCTCTCATTACTTATGAAATGAATCTCATAAGTGAATGAGAGATCCAAGAAAGACCTATAGCTTTAAAGACTACCTCCAAGGAGAAGGAGCCCACTAAGCATGATGACGGCAACAAAGATGAGACTGCCTTTCGCTCAAGAAAGCTACAATGATTGTTGATAAAAAGAAATAAGGAGGCATTTCAAAGATTCAATCTTCTCAAAAGGAAAGACAGAGGTAAAAAAGTTTTGAATAATAACCTAGATTTATATTTTATAGAATTTTGGGTTTGTGGAGGAAGAGGCCATATGGTCTTCAAATGTCCTAGTGATAGCAAGATATAGCCAAAGAATAAATCCAATGATGAGGAATCGAAAAAGACCAACTTCTAGACAAGTTGGTATGGTGGTGAGCAAAGTGAAGAAGAGGCATGCAATTCTTCCAAAGATTCACATCTCATATACATGGCACTTACAAATAAAAATTCCTCGCATATGGCTGAAGAAGATGGTAAGTGTGACACAAAATATAATGAATTTAAGAAATTTTTATTTTACATTATTTGATTAGAAAGACAAAGAAATTTGTAATTTATATGCTAGATGCTATCCACTCTAAAGTGAAAGAAGAGATCTTAGACATAGATATTGAGATTCAAAAACTAACCTCTTTTAATAAGGATTGTAGAAAGGTTCAAGAAGAGAAGACTACTAAAAAATGGCCAAAGAATTTGAAGGAAATTACACATTAGAATTCAAGCTCAAGCATAATTAGATTTTAATAAATTTGACCATAAGGAAAATACTTTGTTTGTGTGTAAAACTTGTGAGGGTGAGAAAACCCTTAATTATTCTCATGATGATCAAAATAAGATTGATGATTAGTCTTGTCAAAAAGGCCTTGGTAAGGAAATTGTGCAGGTACTAGAAGCTGAAAATGAAGAGAAGTGAAGAAGTGAAAATAATGCAATAAGTGATCAAGGGTTTTATCATAAAAATGAACAAACATAAACATCACATACACAATCCAATGAAATGAAACCTAAGTATGAGGAGGTACTTCATGATAGGGAACCTCATCTCAAACTCCATTAATCTTCTCTCCTCATTGGCAAGCAAGGTAAGTTAAGGTAATTTTCCATCTCTTTGATTGTTTGTTAAATTATAAGGATATGATTTAAGAAGTCCAAAATTTTTCTATCTTATCTAGGTTAAAATTATGATTGAATAATTGTTTTGATCATCCCTTACATTCATCTTTGATCTTGATGTAATTGGATTTATAATAATATGTAGTGTAGCACTTGTTTGGTTTCCTTTGGGTCATTATCTTGGAATATATTTTAGTTTGGTTTTTGTCTTGTGTTAAATTTTGTTCAAATTGAACTTCTTGTGATGATATGCTTCTAACCTCATGCACTTTGTGATATTTTTTCCATAAGATAAGCTTCTAAATATTCTATCAATATTATTGATTGGAGACCTTAGTCTCAACAATTGATCTTAATGTTGATCTACAACTATAGTTCTTTGGTGATTTACAATGTTTACAAGTTGATATTAAAATCCCAAGAATAGATGCACATGGAAAAGGGGAGCCTATTCCTCATTATCCATTATCATCTTGGAGGTCACCAATGTAGGGGAAGTCTTTGGAGACTTCAGGCAAGAGAACATAAAATTAAAAAGGGTTCATGTCATGCAAGGGGTTATTACAATTTTTAAGATAAAAATAGAATTAACTCTTTGCTAAGATGTCTTATAGACATTTTACCATTGTGATATCTCTTGATTATTATTTAAACATCTTGATAAAATCTACTTGACTATTTTTTGGACATTGACTTGTTATATTTGGTGTTTTCCCTTCTTAATGAGAATTTATTTTTCCGAATGTATCCCTTCTTCCTTGTCATTACCTTTATGATATTTTCATAAGAGTTGAGTTTTGATGGAATCATGACATATTGGTTTACCTTATGAGTTTATTGGTTCAAGAGATAGGTCATTTGATCCTCAAAAATTGGGTTTTGATATAGGGTAGCTCATATCTTGTTTTTTTAGCCCTTTAAAACTTGTGCTAAGAGAATATCTTGAAATATAAGTTTTAATGAGATATTTGACTCTAGCTGATAAAGCCACTTGCTTCCAAATGCTCTATCCTTGGTCTTTGGCATTTAAGTCTATTTTATCTTAGACATAAAAGTTTTTACTTGGTCCTGTTTGTATTAGCTGTGGGATGTTTTGTCTAACTTTGCTTTTGATCAGAAAAGGACAGATCTTTTTGAAATGGATATTTTTCATCCTCAACATACAAATTTGATAATTAAGTTTGTGTCTTTAACCTTGATTTCTCTACTTTTATTATTTCAACATGATATGTATATATATCAAATTTATTGTTGTTAGTCCTTTTTGGATTAGTTGTAGTTGCTTGTTTTTGAACTGGAAAGAGCAGATCTTAATGTATTGAGGATATCATCAATCCAACTAATTGACATTCAAGCATGAGTTGAAGCAAGAGGAGCTTATAGTTTTATGAAAGAATTAAAATAATCAATATTATTCTATAAAATAATTAATGTTAATAAAAGAATTACTAGTGTCCTAGAAATCATTTTTAGTAAGATGAAGTGTGTTAAAAAATTCCATGGGATTGTAGCCCTTGATTTTCATGTTATAATTTACTCATTATTATAAAAGATACTTAGATTGGAAATTATGATCCAAATGCACAAAAACCTCACTTTTAAATAATTCTTTGTTGTAGATATCCTAGATTACTTATCTTAGAGCCCTACCACCTCTACCATATCTCTTGTAAAATAGTTCACATAACCCATTGTTTCATATTCCTAGAACCTAGAAACCAACATTATGAATAGATTTACTCCTAGCTTAGACCTTCTCATCTATACAATTAAACCCAAGCATCAAATTTATTTAATCCAAAGTAGAAGAAAAAATTAAAAAAATTTAAATAATTATTCAATATAAACAATAGTAGCTAGCTCATTATGGAGATACAATTATGGAAAAATCAACTCTTCTATAGCAACTATTGGAAAATAAAGAGTTGACTCTTTCAAAGAACATAGAACTTTTGCAAGAAAAGCTATTAAATAGTTCAATCTATGTCTATCAAATTTAGCTTAGAAACTATAAATAGATTGATGTCTATGCTACATGATACCTTTAGGATAAGTGTTAAAATAAAGAAACATATATTAGGTACTAGAAAAGGAGTATAAAAATATGCAAGACATACTTATCCAAATTGAAGAATATAAAACAAATAAAAGGTGAGGCCTTCAAAAACTTAAATACTAAACTATAATCTAACTTGATTAATTTGTGATTCAAAGCTGAAGATTTTGCCAATGTAATTGATAGTATGGAAACATACTAAGAGGAATCTATCTAAGTCTTTAGGGATCTATATGATGTTCTTGAAAAATTGTTCTTTCTTAAATTTTTAAAAAAACTCCCATAAATTAGATTTAAAGTACCTAACTTGTAGTCATAGACAACATTCAAATCGATTTATTCTTTGATAGGTCAATTATCATGAAACTAAGTGATACAAAATTTCAACCAAATGTAAAATTAACTTACCATCAATAAATTAGGAAGGACAAGAGAAGTATTAGAAATTAATAATTCTAAGTATTAGAACTGATAATATTTAGGT
This sequence comes from Gnetum montanum, assembly GCA_015680685.1. NCBI lineage: Eukaryota > Viridiplantae > Streptophyta > Gnetopsida > Gnetales > Gnetaceae > Gnetum > Gnetum montanum. The sequence continues at coordinate 423,621 of MNCI01027882.1, read as the reverse complement.
GATGTAAATAAAAGTGTAGAAATGAACTACTAGTGGTGTAAAATAAAATCTTAGTATGGGGGAATGAATAAAATCATAAAAGTAATGAGAAATGAAAGACTTGATATGTGGAAAATGGTTTAGGATTCTCTTCCTAAAATTTAAAATTTCTTTATTAATGATATTTAAAATTTTCCTCCTATGGAGAGCCAAAACTACAAGGAGATTTTGAAAAATTTATAAGAGATAAAATTGATAATAGAAACTTAATTTATAAGGTAGGTTTTAATAATGAAATGGAATCTTTGAAAAGTAAGAATGTGATTAGGAAGCTTCAAGTGTGGTCTAGAATTAATTAAGAGCCAAAAAAGAACTATTTTAACTAATTGTCTAACAAGTGATGCTAGAGTTTAAAAAAGTCTAAATTTGGAACGAGTGACATTGATGCTAAAAAATTTGAACTTTAGATAAGTGACGTAGAGTAGGTTAAAGTGACACTAAAATTGAAATCAACATTAGCATTTGAACTATGAAATCTAAAAACATACTTCAGCTCCCATGAAACCAACCATAAATTTGTCTCTTAATTGCATATTTATAGACAGGATTTTTAAATTCAAACTTGGAGTCAAGTGAAGTTAACAAAAAGTTAATTTTTAGAAACTTTAACTTATAAGACTAGATGATGCAAGTCACATGAGGTAACATTGATGCTAACACTAAAAATCAATGTTAGCATCATGAAACAAATAGAAATTTTTTTCAATGTGTTCCAAATTACAATTCCAAGCTGTAGGGACCCTTACTATCAGCCAAACTGATATCAAATTATGTCATGATGATGTTTATATGATACTTAGGAGCTCATGTACTTGGGGAATATTGTTGAATGTTGGACTTGATAGCTTAGGTTGATGCTGATGTAGCTAGGATGATGTTGAATAATTAACACTTAGTTATACTTAATTAAAAATTGAATTATTACCTCTCAAAATACCTTCAAACCTACCAAATCTATCTCTTGGTGTATTGGAAATGATGTCGATTGGTTGTTTGAGAGCTTGTGAGACTAAAAATAAAGTTGAGATGTTGATTTTTATAGAAGGAAAGTACTATGATTAGACCAAGGATGATGATGTTGGATCTAATATTAGCATTAGTCTTAGCATCAAACCATCGTTAGAAAAATTTTTCTTCTTGGGTTTCTAGGATGAAATCACTAAAATACCAATATCTAATATCTATGATGCCAAGCCTTGTTTGGGACCTTGTGAAGTCAAACCTAGACCTAGGAAGCAAATTTTTATGTAGGTAACATGGGCATTATGGTCTAGTGATGACAATGACATTGAATCAACAATAGCATTAGCATTACCTAGAGCACTTAAATTTTTTTTCATTCTTAAATTTTCTAGGATAATTAAAATTGATGCTCATATGCTACATTATGAGCTAGAATGATTCTTGGAGATCTTTGAGAGTTACAAATATGTGTTGTGATCTTATTTTCCTCCTATGGATGCTGCTGAGATGTCAATGAAGGATGCATCAAGAAGAGAGGGGTAAATGAATTAATATAACTTCCAAAGAAAAAAGTTAGAAGAAAGAAGAGGAAAAAGAAAATAATGCTAGACTATCATTGATACACTAGTTGTGAAGATAGTGTTATGCTACACAAGGAGGACATGGCTAGATCCTTCACTAATATGATGTAAGGATTGATAAATGAAATAGTAATCCTCTATCTATCTTATTCAAACTCAACACACCCTTTCATGCAGTAATAATAATAGAAGACTTACTACTTCCTACATGAGGTAGATCATTGATAAATATCCTTACCATAGTATGCTATGGAAGAAATGTTAGTAGAATAACATAAGTAGATAATAGGAAGAATATATAAAATATCATGAGAGAGATATATAAGAATGATTTTAGAATATATAGAATGAGAGAGAGAGAAAATTAAAAGTAAGATATGATAGAAATCAAAAGTGATCCAATAAAACATAGATGAAGTAGAAGATAGTGTTAGAGCAAACCTAACGAATATTGTATTTATTTTTAAAATATAGTACCATTTTAGGTAGGCTCTATTTATGGGATCAAAGTACAAATTTTCATCTAAATCTACTAATAGTATGCTTCATTGCTAAGATTTTTAAGGATGATGAAGGAATCCTGCTAGTTTGAAGAGAACTTGGATGTCTTAGCATTATGAAATGCTACAGGATAAGATTACTTTCTTTGATCTCTCATAGTCTTACATGTTTATCATGGCAATGATACATAGCTTATTAATGATTTTGAATATTGATTAATGCTTTCTTGTAGTTTTTCTTAAGGGTATCTTGTTCAACACAATGCATTTTTGTGTTCTTCTCATCTAATATCTAATTGTTCAAGGCTACATGAAGTGAAGGTACATCTTGCTCCACCTACAATATTGCCTCAAACTCATAGATAAGCATGAATGAGATTTGTCTAGCTGCATCTTGGAAGATGATTTTGTAGATTTGAAAGAAGTGGGATAGATATGTATGCCAATTTCATTGGTATTTTTCAACCATGAGTTTAATCAAATGGATGCGATATTTATTGATTAATTTGATTTGATCATTAGACTAGGGATATAACGATAAAAATGGCTAGGTAATTTGATATTGATCACAAAATTTTGCAACTTCTTTATCTTTAAATTGAGGGTCATTGATGAGTCATGAATTGTTGGCTACAATATCGCACCCATGATATCACATACGTGATATCGTAACCTATCTCCTCATCTATAAATAAGAGGTAGGTAGATTTGGTAAGGGTCTATTTTTGAAGTTTAAGTTTTCAATAGTTTTTAGTACATTATTTTTTCCTCTCAACCCTTTTCTCCCAGTGCGTGTCCACAGTGTGATGATTGTAATTGTACGGTATCCTTATTCGAGTGTGACGTACTTGGACACACACATGACCAACAATAAAGATCAAGATTACTTCATCATTGCAGCATCCACTTAGCTTATTTTTATTTATTTCTTTCTTACTTAATATCTCTCTACCCTTATCTCCTAGTAACGCGGAATGAGTATGACTTAATCATGAGCATTTAAGTGTGACTACTTAGTAACCAAGTAGCGTACCTAGGCCATGTGCTTGGTAATCCCAGTGGTAGTCATGCACGAGGTCCAAGATGTGTAAAGATGATTAAGGAATGAATGCTCATCACACTTAGGCTAGTATAGATTCTCTCTCATTCTATCTCCTAGCTTAGTTAACATTATTTTCCATCATACCTAGGAGTAGCAGTAGTGTAGAAACATATCACACACCTCACTCTGGACTAAACCATACATAACAAAGCTAATACTAGTCCAGGTGAGAAGACAGCAAACTACAATCTATGAGTAACTATCTAGATACCACAACTAGCCCATTTGTGGAGTTCAATCGGATCATGCGTGAAACGCTCGTATTCGTATGGTTGAGTGTAGGGGTACCTCGCCACTCATCATTGGCGTTGTTTCCGAGGACAGTGCTAGTTATCTAGATTATTTATATCATACAAGGTCACTGTATAGGAATTAACAACATATCTTTTAGGAATAAATAATTACAAAAGGTCACATACAAATTCACACACAATTGCACAATCATGCCTCTCCTACAAGACTATGATAATGTCACATCTAGTGAGGCAATTCATTAAAGAACCAATGAATTATATGAAAATGAAGATTGGAGTACGCAATATGAGATGAGAGTTTCTTATAAACATAAACGAAGGTAGCATCATCCCAATGCACAAAAGAATAACTTATTCAATGACAATGAACCCCTACTACCCACTACAGGCCTAACACAAATACAAGAGGCTGTTCAAATCTCCTATAGACATTGTAAAGAGAGTTGCCTACCTAGGCTCAATTTAAACAACTTTCCCAATTTCTCAAAAGGCTATGACTTAGATCTATAGCAACATTTACAAGCCTTCTACAATGCCTATGCATGGAACAACATTGATAACGGTTGGCAAAAACTCAAGCTCTTTCCTATGACACTCATTGGCCAAGAAAAAGTATGGTATAGATCGTTAAAACCAAATTCAATATGACGTTGGCCAACAATGGTAGAACTCTTTAATGAAAGATATCAAACCTACGCAAAGAGTGTAGGCCTTGAGGAAAAAAATCCAAGAGTTGAAACAAGCACAACATGAACCCTTGGACATGGCCTTAGAAAGATATTATGCACTATTAAACAATTGTCCAGGCCATGAGTTCTCTGAGGAAAGGCTAATGTACCATATCATTGATGGGCTTCATGATGAAACAAGAGAGACCCTAGGGATGTATGCCCAAGTTCAACTATACAAACTATGAATCCACCAATTCCAAGAACTTATTAAGTAGGTAGCAAAAGAAGAAGGAGAAATGGCTAGATGGGAGAGTGTTGAAAAACATTAATGAGACCAAAATCTCAACTTAATAGAGGTCCATAATCAAAAAAAGGAGAAATAAACCTATCTCAAGGAGGAAGAACCATCTTTTCCAGTACAACAATCATTAGAGGAAGTCAAATAAAATATCAATAAGATGCTAGAATGGATACATAAAAAGTGTGGGGAATATATCAATAATATTGGAGATAGAGTTTTGACAACCTGAGAAGCAAGACAAAATATCATTAGAAGATCAGAAACAAGGGAAGAAGAAAATAAGAGCTCAACCACCAATCATACATATGAATGCAACATTTTCCTATACGATCACCCCAAGGGCCAATGTCCAATCTTGTTACATTTATATGAGCATTAGGGAAGCACGTTACGCCTTGAGTTCGTACAGAGATACTGTGTTTGATCATAGTGGCAACAATCCGAGTTGTGGGGGAAGCCATCCCTAAACTAGAGACACCCTTTGTATCATCTGAATCTAAATGCTTATCTAGTTCAACATCTTGTTTCCCCAGCTAGGTCAACATACTCTAGCTCACCACATTATTATTCTCCTCAATACTATGAGCCCATGTCCTCAACGCAACCACCACCTTGTGTACCTTACACTTCTCCTAAATTTCAACATTCTCATCCTTTTCCTCCTTCTACATTGCCACCAACTGTTCCTTAAGTTTCTACATCACAGAAACAACCCATGAATGTTACTTATGCTACTATTACCAACAGTAGTGAGAGACCTCCTCAACATCAGAGACATCCCTTCTTTAGACATGACCATAGGAAGGGACAACATAGTTCCAAGGCCACTGCATTCTCCAACTCAACACAAGTCCAACACTATGGTGCATCCTTCTCTTCGAACCCAACACCTCGTGTTACTTCATCAGGGCCACCAATTAACACTCCAACAACCATATGGCCCAATGAATATAGCCATGGAGAGTGACATCCTGATCCTTGCATACCATCTTATGGTCTCAAGTATCATAGTTGGTTAGCTCTTTACCCAGGAACCACATCTTATAAATTGCCCCACTATGCTTACTATAATCAGGTGTGTGAACCCCAATGGGGTAATTATGACCAAGTTTCGATATTTCCAACATGCAAGGATCCTCATCTTTCATTTTATAATCCTCGCCAACCTCAACCATTTAGTTATGGGGGATATCGCCCATTCTAATAACAAGCGGGATTAATAAATATTTTTCATTTTCTTTAATTTTACAATTTGTTGTTTTATATTTTTGTCTTTTTCTAAGTAATCTCATCTACAAATAAAACACTCATGTGGCTCATTGGTTGAGGTGTGTTCTATGTTATTGAGTCTCGAGTGACCAATTATTTGGATAGTTAGCCCATTACACCCACTCATCCATTCTACAAATAAGAGGTTTTGTTCGAGGGTACAATGATATTCTTGACATTCTTAAAACTTAAAATTAATTTTTTGTTCATTGTACCTAGAATGAAGAAGGAGGGACCAAGAGGGAATGATTAGAGTGTGACATCAAGGGGACTTGAGGATTCTCTTTGGTGACGTCTATGAGAGTTATCATGCAACGTGGTTGTACTAAGATCCTTGTAGATCTAATGCAAAATGGAAGTAAGAGTAATCAAAAGGCACTTAAAAATCCAATGTTGTTCTAGGGGGTTCCACTAGAAAGACATGCACCCATGCCTGAAGGTTGGCGGCTTCTCTGGATTTAGCATTCAAAAAAAATACCAAAAACAAAGAAAGTGCCATAAAGCAAAAATCACTCCTCCCTTTAACAAAATGCCAAGTGATCATACACCTTCTTGTTCTGGTACTCTCATAAGTTGCTCATCATGGGATGAAATAATGCAATGTCACTGATCAAAGGAATGGACTTGGTCCTAATCTTGGAATGATGGGTTAATGACACATTAATCATGCCTTACACGTAGGATTCATTGTGCCCTAGGTTAGTTACCTCATGTCCTAATCTCTACAATCCCTTCTATAGTCCATCTCATCTCGCTATTCATGTAATTGTAGCTCATGTCTCGTATAGCATAGAATTCTCACCTCATTCCAGTGATACTTACATGTGTGTGTTTTGTGGAACTAGTGTAGATTACATTTAACCCTTCTAGTGCCTATGCACACTTTTAAGTGTGGTTATGCAAGGACATTATATGTTGGAAACTTCTTTGGGGAGGATCCACTTGTGTGATTTTTTTTTGTAATTTTCACTCATAACACATCTTCCACACACCATCCATTACCCTGAACGTATTTTCAATGATATTCTTTCCCTTATTACTATCCCTCCAATTCAAATTTTCTATGAACCATCACATAGCCTTTTTCTCTCCCTTACCACCCGAGGTCCTTATTGATAAATTCCACACCATCGTAATTTTCGTGCCTTCAAAACTAGTTGAATTACCCTAGAACCCTTTAACACTCATCTAGATGTCCTTAGTTTACATCGTTTAATTTCAAAAAAATATTAAAAATTCAGTATATTCCATAAGTTCCCTAACATCGATAGGCCGCGATATTATGTACGCAATATCGCGGCCGACGCGATATCGCATCCCAAAAATATATATACACGCAACCCCCCTGTGCTACTTAACATCATTTGCAACTATTCACGTGGGGGAATTTTTTTAAATTTCTCTCTATGACTCACGTTTACACACCCCTTGCTTTCATATCCATAACTTGCTCACTAGTACTACAATTTTCATTCCATTTGAACCTACTTGCACCTGGAGTGTTTAGCTTAGTTGTGGGGTGGGGGGGAGGGGGGCACACACCGAATAGTGCATAACCTTTTTTTAAATTTTTCATTTCCCAAAGGACATTATCAAGGGTAATTAGTTATAAAATTAAGGATAAATGTGCCAAAACAACTTCATCTCCTTAGTTATACTAGGAAACTAGATTTGGAAACCACCTAAGCAAAGAGGATTCAATATTATAATCTTTTGAGGACATTTTAATTAACATAACATGGAGATAAAGCAAACCAATTAAGGCAAGCATTAAGGTATAACCTAAATTTGGTAACAACCTTACTAATGATTGGCCTTGTGTGATTGTAGATGGCCCTGAAATGCGGACAACAGGAAGGTCCTGCTCAAGGTGGGATCAAACAACCTAGGAGAGGTGAAGGAAAAGTTCCTACCAGAAAACATGTAGAGCAAGAGGAGATATCATTTAGTATCCACCAAGAAGACCTTGCTACTATACAATCAAGGCAACTGGAAGGAGGAGCTATTGTATTGTTTGAACAGGGACAACATCTCACGTTGCCCCAGGATTGTGTTCAGGCCATCCATGAAACGTCCATATTTACTATAGTGATCATGGAATTAAACTTTGGAACTTTCACAAAATTTGCTCTAGAGGCCATTAGGGATCACCTCAAAGGATCCCCATTGTGCCCTACCCTCTCTGAAAGTGGTGCCTAGTACTTAGGGAAAACGTACCAATTTTGGCACAACATAGAAGAAGGCACCATGGTTAACATTTGTGGTGTGACTATTGATTTCTCTGTTCAAGCCATTTCAAAAGTATTAAACCTTCCAAATACAAGGCCAAAGGTTGCTTGAAACCTGCTAGACACTATCAGAATTAAGCAACTTAATAAACTGTTGACAAAGAATAAAAGGGTGGCAAAATGAAAAGAGAAGGCTGACTAGGATGCCTCTATGGCATAAGCACAAACTTACGTGCACGACAAGGCACTCAAGGCCTTACAAGAGGAGAAACTCTATGCCATACTTCAACTCCATCAAAATCCAATACTTGGAGTGCAAGAAAAGGAAAAGACACCCATGGAGGAGCCACCACCACCAGGAACTACATGAGTTCCACCCAATCTTGTAGTTATAGGACTTTCTTTTGCGTTCTTCATGTTGTGTCTCAATTTTGTTCTAATTCCACACTGTGGCATGAATCCACTCTCATTAGTCAATAATCCCATACCTATCCACTGTGTAATCAATGGAGCTTGTTCTCACTTTAACTCAAGGATGAGTTTTCATTTACTTGTGGGGGTATGATGAGTCATGAATTTTTGGCCGCAATATCACACCCATGATATTGTGTATGTGATATCATAGCCTAGACACGATATCGCGTATGCGATATCATAGCCTGTCTCCTCATCAATGAATAAGAGGTAGGTAGATTTGGAAAGGGTCTGTTTTTAAAGTTTAAGTTTTCAATAGTTTTTAGTATGTTAGTTTTTCCTCTCAACCCTTTTCTCCCAGTGCATGCCCGCAGTGTGATCATTGTAATTGTACGGCATCCTTATTCGAGTGTGATGTACTTGGACACGCACATGACCGACAATAAAGATTGAGATTACTTCATCATTTCAGCATCCACTTAGCTTAATTATTTAATTGTTATTGTTATTTATTTCTTTCTTAGTTAATATCTCTCTACCCTTATCTCCTAGTAACGTGGAATGAGTACAAATTAATCACGAGCATTTAAGTGTGACTACTTGGTAATTGAGTAGCATACCTAGGCCATGCACTTGGTAATCCCAGTGGTAGTCATGCAAAAGGTCCAAGATGTGTACGGATGATTAAGGAACGAATGCTCATTGCACTTAGGCTAGTATAGATTCTCTCTCATTCTCTCTCCTAGCTTAGTTAACATTATTTTCCATCATACCTAGGAGTAGCATTAGTGTAGGAACATATCACACACCTCAATCTAGACTAAATCATACATAACAAAGCTAATACTAGTCTAGGTGAGAAGACAATGAACTGCGATCTATGAGTAACTATCTAGATACCACAACTAGCCCATTTGTGGAGTTCAACTAGATCATGCGTGAAACACTTGTATTCATATGGTTGAGTGTAGGGGTACCTCGCCACTCATCAGTCATTATTAGTGATAATATGAAGATGAATCCTAAAGTGGGTGTTAATGTAATCCAAAGAAAAATGATAGATATACTTAGAGGTTGAATATTTTAAGGGAATGACTTCAACCCACTTGATAAAGTACTTTATAGCTATTAGAATGAATATTTTTAGCTAATTTCAAATAAGACTGAAGGTATTGGACTTTGCAAGCATACTCAATATTTACTTTGTATATAACTAATTGAGAATCACCTCAAACTAAGAGCCTTTTAATACTAAGTTAGATGATTGAGAGAAAAACTCTATTAAGACCCTTATATTTCTGTACATTATTTGTGTATGGAAAATTAAATCTATAAGTTTGATAAATAGGATCCATACCTTAACAATGAAGAACATAAAACACACTGAGATCTTAACCTATATGAACATTAAGAAAATATAAGTATGAGTCAAAATTCTCATGTGTCAATATTTTCATTGGGAGGAATTATCTCTTTCTTACTTAGTTCTTTAGGAGGAGGTTGAATGGTTGTTATAGATGGTTCTAATAAAGGGGATAATATAATATGGTGAAATATGGCTTGGAATTTGATCAAGTGTTGGGCAAGATAGGATAAGTTAAAATCTATGAAGGATCTTTTTCATTGTACCATGTAATTATTATCATAGGGATTACAAGCAATTAATTATAATATATTGTATCTGTAGATTACATGAATATTTTTCCTTATCAAGTAATGTCTTTATTTCTTAAGGGTAAAGACAAAGACCAAAAGAGAACTTTTCGTGTCTATGTATTAAGTTTGATTATTAGAGAAGAGGTGGAATATGTAATAGGTAAAAACCTCCATACCATCTTTATGCCTTTGGTAAAGCATGGCTATAATGGAGTGATTAGTATTAGAGAGATAGAGGTAGAAAGAAAGGTTGAACTAAGGAGAATGAAGGATAGGAAGATTAGTAAGAATATGCTTGATCACATTAAAAACCTCTTGATACTTTAAGTCGTAATTAAAAGTTGTTGATTTCTTAAGTAGGTAAGATAGAGAATCAAACTGAGTGGTAAGGTTATATATGAATTGACAGATGGATTGGAGCATACATTATAAGATGCACATGTCTTTAAGATATTTGGATGATGGAAGGTTTATGATAGCTTTGACTTTTTTGGGATCTACCATAATATCATGAGCTGAAACTAAGAATCCTAGCATGTTAGTTATTTCTACATAAAAAATGCACTTTTCAAAGTTTTAAGAAATGTTTCACTAGTTGCAATGACTCAAAACTATGTTAAGATTTGGTGGATGGTTAGTTACTAAGATGGATTTGTTAAGATTCAGTGGATGGTTACTTACTAAGATGGATTTGATAGCTAGATCATCCACATAATCATTAATAGTGTTGAACATCATGTTAGTAAATATGAAAGTTATGGATCGTTGGTATGTTACTCTAGTATTTATAAGCCTGAAAGACATTGTTGTGCAGAAAAATGTTCTTCAAGGAATCATAAAAGATGTAAAAATTGATGTTCTAGATTTATTTACAACCTAAGAAGCCATCCATGAAGTTAATTAAATCATGACTTGTCATTATGTCTAATAGTTGTTCTATATTGGAAAATGGCAAGTTATCTTTTATTATTACATTTTTGAGAATATAAAAGTTGATGTATATTCAAATGGTTCTATTTTTCTTAGGAATGGCTACCATATTAGATACTGAGTTTAAGAAATTTATAGGGGGTATGAAGCCTACATTGTAGAGCTTGGTAATCTCATTCTTGATAGCTAAGACTAAGTCAAAATTTAGTTTTTAGGCTTTTTATTTAACAAGGTTGGAGACTTCTTTGAGAACGATCTCATGTTGAACCAAAGATAATTCTAAGCCTAGCATGTCATCATATCCCTAGGTAAAGGCAATAGAATATTTTTTGTAATGTTACTAGGATGGAATTATTGAGATCATTGGGAAAAGTTTCCTCTAGTTGTAGGATATTTTTCTTATTTTAATAATTAGTAATAACTAACTTAGAGATGAGATCATTGATTAGGATTGGCTAATGATATATGAAGGTAAGATTATCTTGTGATCTTAAGTCTTCTTTGATGATGTCTATAGATGAGATTAATGATTCTAAGAATTCCATAGAAAATAGATCAATTAGATCTTTATTAAGAGGTTTAGTGACTTGGCCATGGAGCGTATCCAAGGTAAGTGGTTTATGTAATCAGTGATGAATGATGGGGTTCATGGCATATAAAGCATGAGATGAGATAATGGTTACATGGGGAAAAGTTGCAATAAATTCATAGTTTTCATGATAATAGATTATGGAATTGTGCTTAAATTATTTATTTTTCAATATTAGTTTTATGTTAAATTTGATTAAAAAGGCCTAGAAGACTTATATATTAGTCTTGATTAATTTGGGGTTCTTTTAGGATTTTTGTGAGGCATTCTAAGTCAAAGGCTAGGAGGTCACATGGTTAGCTAATGTAGTGACATAGATTTCACATTAGCATCACTTGGGGATGTGTGGTGTCATGTTAGCACTACTTTGGGACACACATCCTTACATCATTTTGAAAATTATAAAATTGAAATAAAATAAAAATTAAAGGAAGAAGTTTGATAGTTTTTTCATTTTGCAATTATGATTTGTTTTGGGTTACTTATAATTGGGAGGATCATGCCATGTGGTGAGAGGAAGAGGAGTAGAGAACATGGTGATGAGGTAGGTAACTCCCATTTGGGGATAGATGGACAAGGAGTAGAGGATGTCAGGGAGGAAGTTGCTCACATCATAGGACCATCTAGGTGAGTGACCCTTGTAATTGATTTTACACCTTTACTTCTTCTTTTTTTTACTATTTTAAGGATTTAGGAATCTTATGCTTTGGGTGCTGATAGGTGTTGCTATTCATGATGCTAGACATGCCATACCAATGGTAGTAGCATTGGCTTATGCAAACTTGATTGGTTGTCATGTTGGAGGCCTACGTAGGTGGAAAGAGAATAGAGGATCTTGATAAGGATTTCTGATATTAGAAAGGGTAGAGAGAAAGGGTGTTGGTATTAGGCAAAAAGGATTTGATACAATGGTATGTAGATTAGTGAGAGGAAAGCTGGGTCAATGCTTATATAGCTCGCTATGATGGTTAAAGACTAGCAATGATACCATCTCGATGTTGAATTAGGTTTCAAGGATTCCATTGAAAAATTGGATTTGGGTATTTGGAGTAGAGGCTAGGTGAAGGTATGGGCATGGTCTATAGTAGAGGAAAGGTAGTGAAACTAGGCATGTACTTCATCATCAAGGCTAGAAGGACTAGAGTGGCTACTAGTGCACAAGTTGTGTAGCAATTAGGTGGTAAATGTCATTTCTATTTCTTGATTATATATAAAAGTAATTTTTTTGTTGGTGTAGGAGCCAATGTTTTAGGTGCACTACATCACATTCGATTGGTGCATGACTAGTGTGATGATGGCTATGGCCAACATGTAGGTGCTATCCCTTTTTTTTCAAATAATTTTTTAAATTTTTAATTTAATTATTATTATTATTATATTATTTTTATTAAATAAAAATGTATGCTATGAAGAGGAGGGCATTAGGTGTGGTATTTTAAGCACAATACAAAGGGCCATATTAGCATCCCTCATGTGAGGGGAGGAGGTAAAGAAGTCATAGGATACTTGGCAAGGAAGCTTGCAAGATATGATTAAGTACTAGTAAAAAAGGGGAAAAATGATTAAGTGTTGGTGATGGAGAAGCCAAAAATTAGCTAAGAATTGGAAGAAAAAAAGAAACCCAAAATTAACCAAGTGTTGGGAAATCAAAAAATTTAGCTAATTATGAGAAGAAGAAAACAAAAAAATTGGTTAAGTATGGAAAACAAGAAAGCTAAAAATTTGCTAAGTATAAAAAGAGAAATTGAAATACTAGCTAAGTGCTAGGGAGAAAAAGGGTGTGAAAATGTTAGGGTAAAAATGTACAAATAAGAACTAGGTATCTACGTTTAGTGAGAAAGTACTAAGTATTGGAATGTTGGCTAGTGAGAATGACTAAGTTTTAGGAATGGGCTAAAAGTTCCTAAGTGTTGAAGGTTCAAGGAATTAAAATAGCTAAGTGTTATCCTATAGGACTTGTGTTAGCCACTAAGGCTTGGCTATTTTTGGCTGAAATTAGCTTTAATTAGGTAATGTTTTGTGTTACTCTCAAGAAAATGTTAGAAGTTCAAGGTCCACATGTCCTAGATTTGGTTAAAGCCTTTTCCTAATCATTTAAATTTTAATATTTAGTTATTATTTTTATGCTTTTACATGTATAAATTTACTTAACTTATGTATTCTAACTTTTTTTTATTGCTTGTTATGTAGGAATGATATGCAGTCTAGGCTATTAGTTATTGACCTAATGTACTTTTTGATTTGTGATGTGGATTTCATCATCCATTAAAGATGATAGATCATTATAACCTATCTAGATCTGGGGTCATCCAGGAGCTAGGCATTTTTGAGAGTTTTCCATCAAGTATTTTATGTGCTTATGTGAATAATGTTGCATTTACCTACTATCTCCTATGCCTTAGAAAAAATATATCTAGGTATTTATGTAAGACTATTGGGTTGCATGACCTAGAACGTCATGGATGTAGACACCATTGTAGATTATAGTGGTAGGAATAAGGAGGTCTAAAGGAAGGAATTGAACTATTTGTGAAGAGATAATCCCTACAAGTAATTCAATGGGAATATGATGCTTTTGGACCCTTATCATGTTTAGAACTTATGTAGTCCTATTAGGATTCATATCATAGTATCTAGACATGTTGATTGGAATTTTTACTTACATATTAATCTTTTTAAATCTAGACTTATATGTAGGATTTGTACTATTGTTTGATGTAACTTGGTTTGTATGCTTGTAGATTCAAGGACCTTGATTGGAAGGATGCCTACTTGAAGATGTTAGAGTAGGTACTCTATGAGATTATACTTTATGATAACTAGTGCCTTGTGGTGTTTGCACATTTCCTTGATGAGATCAATTAAGCTAGGAAGCATAGGTGGCATGATGCCTTACAACAAGCTAGTTTATCATATTTTCTTCATGAGAGGATAGATTTGGGATTAAGGTAGGAGTGACCTATGGGCCTTCACATTGATTGATATATAAGGATACCTAATAAATTGAGCCATTAATTTGGTAAGTTTTTTGCTCCTATTTTAGCTTTAACTAAGTATACATATGTCCTATATTTTGATTGACTTTTTTTCATAGATAAGATTAAAATATCTAAGATGGTTTACATCTAGTTAAGAAATGCAAAAGAGAGGTTCCTATAGGATAATTTTCATAATACCCACTCTAGTCATAAGTTGTACGTAAGTAGGCAAGGGATGAAATACATTCATATCTTAGAGTGTGCAAGGTTGGTACCTCTCTTCACATCTTCTAACATTTTGCTCACAAATATAATATTCATGGTGAAACTTCATTACAGATAGTAGTAGATTCTCATGTTTTATGGTAAAGGGACAAATGTTCTTTTACCTTGGAACTAGGACTCATTAAGGCATTAGTTCGATATCCCTAATGGAGATTTTCTAGTAGAAGGCATTGTTAAGTTATCTTTTGTTGATTAGCAATAAATTAGTGAATGGGTAGAATATGGTGATAAGAGTTATAGCATTGCTAAGTATGATAACCTTAACTTGGTAGAGGCATATCAACTATTCATAGAGAAAATGTTCTATGCTAAGATTAGGTAGAAGAGAGCTGTCTCTTTCCTACAACGCATAGTCATTTATAACACCATGGTATAGGATACTCATTATGATTAAATGGGATGTTTGGAGGAGAAAATTTCTAGTGAGTTAACAAATGTAAACTTCATTTATGATGAGAGCCCTAGACACTTCATGAACTTTAGCTTCTACTATGAGAAGCTTTAATGATTTACCAAGTTGTTGGCTTATAGAAACCATTAGATAGGAAAGGGTATAATAAGGGGTATATGATGTCAATACAATACCATAATTATTATGAATCTACCCACTACCCTAGATGGATCATTGCAGGTAGCATCTTCAATGCTAGAGGATGTGGTTGAATCCTCAATGCCTAATAGCATGACATTAGTACTCTACTTATGAATCTTGTATAGGGAGTGAAGGTGTTTAGATGCACCTTGAGCACACAAGAGAACATTCCATAAAGGGGATCAAAGTAGATGTTGTAGAGCCTATCGATATTTATAACTTAGAGGAGAAGCAGCTCTAGGTAGAAGCTACTAAGGTTGTAGGGAGGTTAGAAAAATATGTATTTTTTTTTGTTTTTTATTTCTAGTGTTTTTATATTTTTTATGTTATATATTTTTATGATTTTACATTTACTAAATTTTAATCTCTATTGATTATGTTGATGATTAACAACTATAGTAAATGCCAAGAAGAAAGTTGTGAGGAATGCTTTGACTAAGGTATAGGAGGAGAAGAAAAACAAGATAGAGGAGAAAAGAAGACCCTAAGAAGAAGTGGAAAGGATAGCATAAGAAGAAGCCAAAAGAAAAGAAAAAGAAAAGAAGAGGAGAAATCCTAGAAGAAATTTAAGATAAAGGAGGAAGAAGTAGTAGTGAAAGAAGCATAGAGAGCATAGAATGATGCCTTGGAAAATGAACTCCTTGGAAAGGAGCTTGATTTTGACTAGGCAAATTGAGGTAAGATCTTAAAACATTCAATATTTGTGAAATTATGGTCTTATATGAGGATTATTTGAAATACTATTTGTAGAAGTATGATCTTTCTCATGATTATTAGTGTTCTATACTATTATTATTTGAGGTCTCATTCTATCTATATCTATGTGATCTAACTCATGAGGATTGTTTCAAATACTATTTGTAAAAGTATGATCTTATATGAGGATAGATAGATCTTCATGCAACTCATGAGCTAGATGACATAAATATGGATAGAATGGAATCCCCTCTCAGGATTGTTGACTTTCCATCCTAAGAAGGGGAGAAGGTGTTAGATGAAAGTGATAATAAGTGGCTTAAGAAGAAGATAAAGGAAAAAGAGTTGTTATCATTTGATAAGTTAATAATGTTATTTTGACTATTTATTATCCTATGTATTTTTTTCATGTTAATAACTTGATTGATTCTTTTTGTGAGGATAGATCTCATGCACATATTTTAGAAGCATATTGATGAGGAGTAGTTAGTCTAATGAATGATGGATAATTTTATAGAGAAGAAAAGATCTATAGTTGACCATGGTAAGTGGATTTATCTTTTTTTTATTAAGATTTAGTATTACTTTTTATTGCTTGTTAGTTAGAGAGGTGATAGATAGATATTTTATTAGATGCCTAGGCCTTAATCAATTAAGGAAATGTATCTATTATAGATCTTTCTATCTAACCTCTTGCATGTAATCATCCCAACATCCAAGTGAGGATGGATGCTTTATCTTAATATGGAATGGATATGGATTTCTTAGTAGTGAAATTGTCTATTATTATTATGGATTTGATAATGGAGCTACTAATGGCTAGGATGAAGAAAGGAAAGATGACATTCAAAATCATAAGGCTATAAGAGGATGTGAGAAATTTAAAGGCTGATTTTCATGAAAGTAAGGTTGTTCATCATAATCCTATCAATGTCTCCTATTGGTGCTTGTGGAATTCCCTATATTTCATGTTTTTTGTCTAAACTATTTAGCAATGCAAACTATTATCCATGGAGATCCTAACTAGTAATTTGAGAGATAGTTATTTAACATTAAAGTATCGGAGAAGACAAGATATGAGAAATAAGATATTTACAACAAGCAAAACTTGCTTCCAAAATAAGTTAAGGAGGAATGAAAAATTGAAAGAGTAAGAGATCTATTAATCAAAAATATGTGTGTGAGTGACATTTTAGAGGATTTTGAGGGATGTATGATCGTGCAAGAGAAGAGTTAGGAAATCCAAGCTCTAGATTTTAGGGTGTAAGAGGAAGGAAGAAGGATGGAAAGGAAGCTGAGTGTAGAGGATCCTACTTTGTTAGACATATTAGATGTGAACCTAGAGGATTTGGGTTCCACATTTATTTCACTAGAGAAGATCACTCAAAAATTGATTAATATCTATGGATATGAGACATTGATAGTGGGGACGATTATGGAAGGTGATGAAGATGCATTGGATCCTATTGGCACAACGATAGGAAAGGGATAAAGTTTTAAGTTAGACATTTTAATTTTAGTTAGTTAGTTATTTGTAGATTTTACTTAACTTAGATGCTTTTGTAAATTTAAGGTATTTATGTTATCATGTTTATGAGTTTTCATTTAAGTTTTGATATTTGATGTTTATTATAATTTAATTGGTACAAATGTGCCTAGAGGTTTCAATAGAAGAATGAGAGAGGAAGAGGATGCAAAAGTAGTAGGAAAGTATTTTCCACCAATTATTAGGATGCAGATAGTCAACATTGATGGATAGATGAGCTTTCAATTATACAATATGTTTTAATCTTGTAGTTTTAGATGGATATAATGAATTTTGTTGATGACATGTGCTCATGATAGACACTCTATGGACATTGGCTATGTCATAGGGGATATTAATCTATATGGATTTTATTTTTTATCTCTTTATGATTTTATAAATTTAGTAGCTTTATAGTTTTTTGATGTTTGCAGGATTTTATAAGTTTTTAATGATTAATTTTTTTCAATTTTTCTATTGTGAAAGAAAAACAAACACTAAATGATGGAGATGACTTAATGAGATAGAAATAAAAGATTACATGGTAAAAGTAAAACAAGCATAAAACTAAGCTATGAAAATAGTAAACATGATAAGATAGTAGAGAAAAATAATAAAATAGAAACTAATAGAACTAGAATTAGAATATACATATAAATCTTACATAAAAAAAGAAAAATGATAAAAGAGAAAGTGGTAGCTTTCTAAGGAAATAATGCTTTGGCAATGACCTTTGTAGCCTTAGACCTAGGATTATATTTCACATTTTTGATTGACTATATTATGTCTAGTTCATCATTTCCTAGTTCCATGAACTCATAGGTGTTAGATGACTAGGGGATTGCAATGTTAGATTTGTTAACGTCTTATTTAGTTTTAGTTTATTCTACTAGGATAGGCTAGGAACCTAGGTTACTTTCTTATATGACATCTAAATAAAAAATAATGGGTATTTCAAGGTCAATATGAATAAGCACCTCTTTATCCTTTTACTTAAAATGTATCTCCTTATGCACAAGTGAAGAAACATTGTAATGATAGACTAACCAAGGCCTTCCTAGAATAACATTTATGCCTGATGAGTTTCTAATAACTACAAAGATTAGCTTAGATATAATGAAACTTTACATTAAGAAAGATAAGTTAATGACTTCTAGTATTTCTACTCTAGCACCACTAAATGAGATGAGAGATGAGTTATGTTGGAGCACAAGATCTATTTTTCAAGGCTAATATGCTCAATGACAATCCATGAAATGATGTTGGTCCTGGCTCCATCATCCATGTGTACCAAATGTAGTGTTATACTATCCTTGATACATATTATGTTGTAGATATAAAGTCAACACATGGCACCTATTACAGGATGAATCTTAATATTCTTTATCTTGAAACCTAGATAGTCAACCTTATACTTTAAAGTATTGAGCACCAATGAGATCACTTGAGTGTGAAGTTGAATATCTATAGGTACTATTATTGATTTAAGAAACTCCTTCAATGTCAAGGGGTGCCTCTTTGAGGTTGAAAACAAATTATGACTTCATTACTACTATGATTTGGGGCAAGACTTTGCCCTAGGCATTACCTCCATAGCCATTAGCATGGGAGGAATAGAGTTTGATATTGTAGGAGCTAGCATGATGATCAAGGAAGAAGGGGTAGTGCCATGTTTAACTCAAAAAGATACTTTCTTTTTGTCTTGTATCAAATACTTGATGACCTTTTTTTTTTGTTTTTTTATCTTTTTTATGCTTTTCTTCCCTCTAGGCATGGGTTAGGATCTTGATTGATGATATTGGATTAAAAAGTAGTGGAGGCTTTAATGACTTAGGTAGAAAGAATGAACAAGAAGGAGGTATTGCATAGGGTAGGAGAGGAGGATAAAAGAATTTTTTTATTTTTCTTGATTTAATGAAGAGGATGAGTAATGAGTGTTTTGGGAATGGATCATTAGAATCATAAAGGATGTTTTAGAATGATTTGTCTTATAATCTAAGTGGAAGATAGAAATTCTTCTTAAGTGAGTGTTTAGTGGATCCTTAAAAAATTGTATGCTTTGTTTACTTGGCTATACTAATGTTTTAAAAATAGTTTCTTCCTTTTCTAGCAATTCTTAAGCATCGTCCTTGAACATGTTGTAATCATTAGAGTCATGAATTACTACTCCATGATAATAACAAAATTTATTAGGATTGTTCTACTTTGAGATAGGTGGGTCTTCTTTTATTCATTGAGAAGGATTGATGACCAAAATCTAGAGCCTTTTAAATTTTATACTTATTTTTTTGGGGGCATGTTTTGGGGTAATGTGCCCCTATTTCAATAGCATGTTATATAAATGCATGTATGTCATTGGAAAATTATGATCTTTTGACCTATCCTAATGTGATCTCCTTTGTTAACCTCCATTATATGTTTTTTTCCTTGCACTATTATGCTTATAGTTCATGTTACCATTCTTTTCATTTTTTGTTCATAAAGTAGTTGTAGTTTTATTCATTGAAGTGAATATTTATGCTACATTATGGGATGTTTTTCTTGCCATCTACTTTATTTACCTTATTTTAAAAGTTGACACTTAGGATCATTTTGTTGGATGAATACCTCCTCGATGTGCTTAGTGGAAATGATAGCATTATTGAAGCTAAGTGGCCAAGGATATACCAACTTCCATTTATGTTGTCATTTAGCACACCTTCAAATATTTTCATTAGTTGTTCATCAAGAAGTGGATGAGTAAGCTCCATGTGCCTAATGTCCATCTAGATATGAACTTAAAGATGAATTTTTTAGGAGTCTATTTGATTACCAAGAGCTTTTGTAAAGTGCCAACCTAAGTGATATTATATTTAATCCTCTCCATAAAGATGTTGAAGAGTGATTCCATGGATGTGATAGATCCATGGAGAAGGGATATATACCATCTAGGTATCTTTCTAGTTAGGGAGTTGGAAAAGCTTCTAAGAATGATGTGGGGATAGTTGGCTAACATCATGCATTCATTATGAAATGTGATGACATGATTCATGAGATTAGTCTCCCTATTATACTTAGTAAAGTTTGGAAGGGAAATCCCCTTACAAACTTGGGTAAGTGGGATTAATGAAATGATGGGTTTAATAAGAATATTGATAATAGAAATAGTAGGACTACCTCCATGTAGTGTTATGGACTTATGTGTTTAATCCTCACTCACTTGCAACATGGAAGAGAGATCTTGAAGTAACAATATTAACTTAAGAGGGACTATAGGGTTAGAAAACATAATAAGAGTATCTAAAATGGGGTTAGGGATAGGAAAAATTAGTTAAGGAGATGTAATAATAAGCATATAGATAGAATATAAGATATTTTATAGAGACATAGGTTGGGAAGATAGAAGAAATAATAGCAAAATTTGAGGCTATTGAACTTGTTGTGTTATGGATGATGATTGAAAGATTCTTAATAAAGGATTTGAATTTATAGCTTATGAAAGAGGTGTTAAGTTTATAGTTGATGTATTTAAAAATAGGCTATAGGTATGTGGCAAGGTAACTATTGATGAGGAAATGATAGCTATAGTGGTGGACATGGTTGCAACAGCCAATAATATAAGGAATATGAATGAAAAATGGATTAGTGGATTTACTAAGATTTACTTTCTATAGAATTGGACTCTACACCTATGTAGTATGTTGATGATACTGATTTGTAAGTAGTAAGATGTGAGAATTCTTATCTTCATCATCATCATGGATCTTGATGTCATCACCCTTGCTTTATTGATCTTGAAATTGATGATTACTACTAATAAAGTTGATATTGAGATGTCTTATGAGATGATCCATCATAAGATATCTTTGTTAAATATTTATCCTAGTTAGTTCTTGAATCTCATCCTTGTTAGTCAAGTATGTTACTAATAGTACCTATTCAATTTGACCTAGCTTAGTGGATTGGTCAAGAATGGTTCTAGGCCATTAGCTAGTTTGTACACGACTCTCTTTCTTAGCTCACTCTTGAAAAGAGGTAGGCTTAGTTATCTCTTTGTGCATGAAATCTTGTAATCATATTGGTTTATGGGTTTCATAAGGAAATATTCTTTTCTTATCTTCATTAGTCTGTCAATCTAGAAGTTATTAGAGCAGTTGGAACCTTGGCTAGACATGGTATCAATGAGTATCTCCTATACACACTTAGAAACAAGATCAAGTTCAAAGTAAAAAATAAACTAAGTAAAAATAAT
The DNA here is from genome assembly GCA_015680685.1 of Gnetum montanum. Classification (NCBI taxonomy): domain Eukaryota; kingdom Viridiplantae; phylum Streptophyta; class Gnetopsida; order Gnetales; family Gnetaceae; genus Gnetum; species Gnetum montanum. The sequence continues at coordinate 401,817 of MNCI01027882.1, read as the reverse complement.
AGAAGTATAAAAAATTTTAAGTGCTAGAAAAGACCTATAGGTACTAGAAAAAAAGTTCAAGATACTAGAAAACCTATTGGACCTCCTTCTAGTACAAAAATATTCTTGCAAAATTCTTCTTTCTTAATCTTGTAAGAACACCTTCAAAACTTAGATGTAAAGTATCTAGCTTGTGGTCACATATAGTCTTTAGATCAATTTAATTCTTGATACATCAATGATAATAAGACGAAGGGGTAGGAACTTTCAATTGAATGTGGACTAAATTGCTCACCCAAAAAGTAGGATTAATAGAAGAAGTAATGGAAAATAATAATTCTATGTAGTAGAACCAATAATATTTAAATGATGTAAATAAAAATAAGTGTAGAAATGAATTACTAGTGGTGTAAAATAAAATTTGAATGTGGGGAAACAAATAAAAGTATTTAAAATTGTTTAGGATTTCCTTCCTAATAGTTAAAATCTCTTTATTAATGATATTTAAAATTTTTCTCCTATGAAGGATGGAAACTACAAGGGGATGTTAAAAAATATATAAGAGATAAAAGTAATAATAGAAACTAGATTTGTTAGTAAAATATGGGTTTTATAATAAAATTGAACCTTTGAGAGATAATAATTTGAGTAGAAAAGCATAAGGCATGATCTAGAATTAATTAGGAGCTAAAAAGAGACTATTTTGACTATTTATCTAGCAAGTAATTCTAGAGCTAAAAAACTTCTAACTCTAGAACTAGTGACAATAATGCTATAATATTATAAGTCTAGTAGGTTACATAGAAAAGACCAAATTTCTAATGCTAGAATCAGCTTTAGCATGTGAATTATAGACTTAAAAATGGACCAATCCTGAAAAATGTCATGGGATGCTAGAAAGATAGATGTTCATGTTTTCAATCTCTCGAAACACAAAAAAGTGCTATAGATCTTAAGAAACCAACCTTGAATTTATGTCTTGATTTCATATTTATTGGCTTAGAATTTTCAAATCCTATCCCAAAGTTAAGTGAAGTAAATTTAAAGTTTATTTTTGGAAACATTAACTTGTAAGACTAGATGATGAAAGTCATATGAGAGTTGACATTGATGTTGATACTTGCATCAGCATGAGAATAGAAAAATTTTCCATTGTATTCAAAACTATAGTTATAAATATTAGAAATCCTTTTTGCTAGTTAAACTATTGTCAAATTGTATTACAATGATGCTTATATGATGTTGAGAAGCTCATAGACTTGATGACTTGAATTGATGATAATCTATTTATGATGATGTTGATACTAACATTAATGTCAACATCATTCAAAAATAATAAGTTAAAATTGAGTCATAACCTCTCAAACTATTTTCAAACCTACTAAATCTTTCTTTCAGTACCTTGGAAATAATGTCAATTGATCACCAAAAAGCCTATGGTGCAAAATGAAAGTTGAGATGATTGTTTTTATAGGTGGGAGGTATTATGCTTAGACTAAGGGTGATGTTGCTATGGAGTAGGATTACTCTATTTGTTTTACATTATGAAATCCTACTAAACCTAGATATTATGAAAGATAATTTAATTTCCTAGAAAATAAGAAAATTAGCTATCTTTTATTAATTCAATAAAGATTACAATTATAGTGATTTCACAACCCATTTCAACACACTTACATGCTTAAAAAAATTATAAATGATGAGGCTCTACAACCACATGATGATTATTCTTAATGCAAGACATGACCGAATGACATCTCTTTCAAAAATACAGGACTAAGATCCAAACACTTAGCACACACAAGAAACAAAAAGGCAAAACATACATAATTTACAATAGATATGCATACCTATGAAATCTCACACTTTTGCTCTCATTCCACTCTCCATCATGTTCCAAAAAATGAAACAAATAATAATATTTATTAAAATTCCAAGGCAAGAATCCTAGAAATCTTTCCTTAGAGTCAACTTGGAGGTTCCTAGTTATTTCCATCATGTTATCATCTTTTTAAACTAGTTTCCATTAATCTGCTTTGATATCATGTTATATTTTTCTTTTGGTTAATCTTTTTATTGAATTCATAATAGAACATTGGTGCCTTAGGATCTTTTTCAATGAGATTTACTTTTTATAGCTGATAATAATATCAATATCATGGAGATATAAGATTATAGCTCATTTCATAATGATGATTGTTCTCTTTAATTCTTGGTATTTCTTAGTATCATAAATCTGACTAACTTGGCTACTCAAATTTCCTCTTGACCATAGAGATGCATACCTATGAAATCTCACACTTGTGCTCTCATTCCAATTTCCATCATGTTCCAAAACATGAAACAAATAATAATATTTATTAAAAATACAATGAAAGAATCCTAGAAATCTTTCCTCATGGTCAACTTGGATATTCTTAGCTATTTCCATCCTGTTCTAATCTTGTTTAGCTATTTACCATTAATATGCTTTGATATCATGTTAGATTTTTCTTTTGGTTAATCTTTTTATTGCATTGATAATAGAAAATTTGTGCCTTAGGATCTTTTACAATGAGATTCACTTTTCATAGCTGACAATAATATCAATATCATGGAGATATAAGATTATAGCTCATTTCATAATGTTGATTGTTCTTTGTAATTCTTGGTATTTTTGAGTATCATAAATCTGACTAACTTGGCTACTTACAATTCCTCTTATTATGAACAAAGTTATGTTGTACTAATTCTAGAACTTGATATTTTTTTCTTATTCTAGTAAGTTGTAACATCATCTTTGAGTTTGTTGTATCTCTAGGTTTTGTCTTGCTACAAAATTCTTGTGTTTCAATGATGATACTTTTTTTGGTAGTTCATCTTCCATTGGTTCATCCTCGCTTTTCTATCATAAGATATAATATACTTCAACTATTCATTGTAATGGACTTATATTATGAACTCTTATACTTGGAGTTGGTTCACTGTACTTCATTAAGTTCCTCCTAAACTTAACTTCACAAACTTCTCTCTTACTTCACTAGGTCATTACTAACTTTAGTTTACTGGAGAATACAAAATATTTCTTCATTAGTCATTTCTTATTTTTGGCTACATCCTTATGATGCCTACCTTTGCTTATTACTCATGATAGGTCTTGTTGGAATTTTTCCGAGTTGGTTAGTCTTAAATTGGCCCAACCTCCTTAGGTTCCTTAGTGATCCATACCTTATTTGGTTATGGACTATTATCTCAATCATAGCCTATCCCTTCTTTGTATTCATCTTCTTTATTTCATCATAACCTTCTAGATGGTCTTCTATTTCTCTTTAAGAAATTGACCTAAATTGTGAATGGATTAACTTTGGATCTTCTTATTCTATTGAGGAAAATGGATCTTTTTTCTTCATTTGTTCAAGTCCCTTCTTTATATTTTGGTTCTAGAGATAGATTTCTTGTTATGACTCCTATGCTTCATAACATATTTTGTTACTACTACATACTCCTATTTTATGTTTTGTAATTTTATAAATTATTGTGATTCACAATCCATTTGTATTATAATTATTATTATTTGTTGTTATTCCTTTCTTGTTCCATATTTCTTGAACATATTCCTCTTGATCTACTTATCTAATTTTTCCTTTTTATCCTTATATTAGAAAGTGAGAACTTGCAATGTTTATCTTTCATAAGAAGTTATCACTCTTCACTGAACCATCATGGCCATTTTTAACTATTGATAGATTAAGTTAAGAAACTAATGAATGTACCTTAACTTAGGAATACAACCAATAGTTTCTTGACTTAATCTTTCATATTTAAAAATTTTCATAAATTTTTCTTCTATCTTCAATTATTAAGTTTTCTTTCTTCCCTTCATTCATGAATTTGAAAAAATTAAACTTACCCTTTCTTGCTTTAGGAATTCATCATTTTTTTTCTTTATTTTGCAATCTTGGACATGACTTCATTTTCTTCCCTTTACTCTTGAAATGATCACTTTCTTCATCAGATACTTTTATTAATAATATTTTATTATACCTTTTTTTGTCTTAGAACTCAACTTTACAAAATTTAAAGCTGATTGTTATGATGACTTCTTAGTCTTTATTATTTATCTCAAAATTTCAGTCAATAATATGAATGAAGTGATTCTTGAGTGATGTACACGATTGAACTTCATTTATAGGGGCCTTTAATTCTAGCTGTGCAACCCATATAATGGTATGTATAGCCTTGATGTGGCTCTTCAAACTCCTAGTGGAAACCTTCTTAAATCCTTTCCAAGTCAAGATCAACTAATCACTTGAGTGAGAAAATTCTCATGCATGTATGATCATGCCATTTCACATTTTGCTCTTAATATCTTGCAACCTCATTATATGTTACTCTTAATATTTTTCTAGCACAATGTGAGACAATTCCTCTATCTAGAATTCTATTCTTTCCTTATTTAACATATGGGTTAGTACTTATGATTTATGATGGGGCCTTTGTCTTTTGACATCAATCTTTATATTCTTGAAATTGGAATGCTTCTTTTGTCATTTTATACCATAGATTTTTAAATTTAAAATAATAACTTTATATTGGAATGTGTAAAAAAATTTGATCTAAAATAGGACTATGATTGGGACTTATCTCTTAGTATTCATGACTTGAAATTTCTTGATCACATATCAAAAACTCAAGATACATTTTCTACAAGTCTTGTTCTCATTTCAATGATCAATTTGAATTTAGTCACCTTTTATTATAATTTTTGTAAAAAACTAGTGGATAAAAAATCCTTCCATCTTGATGCTCTTAGTATAATAAATTATCCTTCCTATAACTTGGATGACTATTACTTCTTTCTTAATTTGCGCATCATCAAGTAGAGAAATGGTGCAGATTAGTGCTAATGATTACAAGTTATAGTATCTAATTTTACATATTTAAATTAATACTTTGGTTATTCATCAATTGTCTTCCTTGGATAATTTTATGCTCATTTTTTTATCGTATTTAACTTCCTACTAATATAATTATGATTCCCATGGTGGTTTTATGATTATTTTGAAGCATTGTTTCCCCTAATCCATATCTTTTCAGACTTAATTTAAAGATGCTACTTGAAGTTTGCTTCCTTGATGTACATTTTTCTAGTCCTCTAGGTTATCATAGAGGTCCATAACTATTATTATAATTCATCTTCACCATATCTTTATTTAATTTATTTTCATCTTTTATTCTTTCATAACTTTTTTTTAGACTTAGCTTTCTTGATTGAAGCTTTACAATGTCCACTCTTCTTACTTCTTTATTTTATCTATTGCAAATTCCTTGAATTTAATCTTAAGTAATAATCTACCCTAATGATGTTCTAAATTATTTAACATCATTCATATCTCTTTATTTATTTATTTTCATGCATGCCAATCTCTCCTTTGTTGTCTTCAACCTTGGCTCTAACCTTTGCTACGATGTTAGCTCCAATACCATGTTAGATTTTTCTTTTAGTTAACCTTTTTATTACATTCATAAGAGAATATTGATGTCTTAAGATCTTTTATAGGAAGATTCAATTTTCATAATTGATGGTAATATCAATATCATGGAGATATAAGATTGTAGTTCGTTCTGTGCCGACCGAAATCATCGGTGCAAGGCTGGAACGTTACGGGCACCGAAAGATCAGCAGATGAGCACGGTTGACCCTGCCTCCGCTTGAGGGCAAGCTGGAGTGGACGAAGGCAGAGTGCCTTGAATGGTCTGCACGCGGATCAAACAAGGACTTCCCCGAGCGCCACCGAAGTGTTATACGCTGGGTTATGTGTAAAACAGGGCGTAAACGATGAAACAGACGTACTGCGTAAGCGTAGAGGAGCGTAAACACTGTCGGGTGTAAACGGCGTAAACAGACGTAGGCCCAGCGTAAGCGTATACAGGAGCGAACAACGTACACAGCGTAAAAAAGTGTAAAGGGCATAAACAGGCGCAAACGGCGTAAACAGTGTGCATACACGGACGCGGACGGAGCGTAAATGTAAGCAGGCGTGAACGAAGTGTGGGCCAAATTGACGTAAAACTGTAAAAGAACTTGCAACAAGCGTAAACAGTAGATTATAGAGTTAAAATGTTGTGCACTCGTCTAACGCAGTTGTGTAGGGACACAAGGCAGACGTAAAGCCCCGGTGGACGAAGGGATGCAGCCGACTAACAAGGTAGGCAGAGCGCGGACTGTGCTCAGCGTGTAGGACTTCAGCGTAAGCGTAAGCGTAAAGAGGGTTTCTGCAGCGTAATTGTTCTGGGCCCGTTCTGGTAAATTTTTGCTGACCTGGTGAATGTGGAAAACTGGGCTATTTATAGGGGTAGGGTTACCGGGAAAATCGGACGGGGAGACACGTGGCGTATAGATCGGGCGTTACAATTTAGAAACATGGTATACGCTGGGCGTATACGTTACAACAGGTCGGCGTATACGCTAGGCGTGTACGCCGGGCGTGTACGCTGGGCATAGACAAATAGATGTTGGCGTATACGCTGGGGCGTATACGTTGGTGAATGTTGGGCGTGTACGCCGAAGGATGTCCACTTGCTTCAATCCTTGCTCTTTGGTGTAATCTTCATGTTGTCATTGGAGATCTTGTCGTCGGGCGTGTGCATCTACCATACCTGGGCATGTACGCTGGAGAGCTGGGCATAGACACTGGGTGTAGACTCCACTTGCTTACGCTGGGTGAAGACGCTGGGCATAGACGTTGGGCGTATACGTTGGCACAACACTTAACCAGATGTTTCGATTTCCAAGATTGCCCTGTGTGACTTCTAGTGTAGCCGAAGCTGCTTGTGGGTCATGGGGATCTGCTTCTTGTTAGACAGATGCTAAACTCAAAGATTTTTGTGGTGTTTCATTGGCCCCTCTTTGTTGATGCTTGGAGGAATCGACCCGAGAAGCGTCGACAAAGAAGTGCAAAACACCGCAAGCAACTCGATAAAAGCCTTGTCCCTTGCCACATGGCCAGACCTCATCGTACTGTGTTCAGTGGTGAATGGGATTGAAAGGGCGAGATTGGTAACTGGCAGGAGGAAAGGGATCGTGGGGATCGGTGACTGCCCGAGGAATCATGCTGGGAAAATGGGGAGCTCAGGTGTGCGGCATGCCGATCCTTGTCGATAGCCGTCTTTCGGCAGACTCGGAACTCAAGCGTGTGATGTGAGTCCTTTCGCGGAACAGTGCTCTTGGCGATGTTTCAAGAGAAACAGTTGTCACTACCAAAGCCACGGGGTGATGTTTTACATTCTTTGGAGGAACAGCTCCCTTCTTTGGGGAAACTGTTAGCGAAGAGCCAAAGCCATGCGGTAGGATATTCCTTGGCTGTTTTTGACATGAGTACGTATTTTTAAGACCATTACCTTCTCGCCTGGGGCTTATCTGGGAAGTGTCAAGGGTCCTGTTTTTTTTTTTTTGAGATTTGTCCTTGTACTCATGCGCGAATATTGTGTTCTGTGTGTTGCGACTGCTGTAACGTTTTGCAGTGTGCAATAGTTTGGTAGACAGATAGTGGGTTTTCGGGGAATGGGAATGTGCAGGTTGACGGTTCGATTTAGTCTTGCCAGGTGGATAAATGGACATTGCCTCATCTCGCTACTTGTGATGAGACGCACTCTCGTACGAGAACTTTCGAGCGTCATCCTGTAAACATAACTCCAAAGAGACAAGAAAAGCATGAGTGAATTAATGAGCTTAGATTTAGACAGCTGCAGGCGGACAAAAGTATTGGGGCGATCCTGAGTATTGAATGTGAATGTCGACGATGCTGATGAGAGATGCAATAATTTTGATGAATGAATATGACGGTGGAGTGAGGAGTCGAAGATGAAAGCACCAGTTTATAGTCTTAGCGGACTATCATGGGTTAGTTTTGTGTCGTAACCCGTTGGACATTGCCCATTTAGCATCGTGGTGGACGGTACGTTGCCAATTTTGAATCTTAGCTGACCATATAGAGGCGAGCTAGTTTATAGTCTTAGCGGACTCTGAGGAGTTTGACGGTGCCATTTTACTGTCATGCCAGAGGGGTGCTAGTTTAT
>MNCI01027882.1:315088-387693 GCA_015680685.1 Gnetum montanum | reverse complement strand
GACCCTGTTTTTATTTCTGTTTTTGCAGCGTACAGTTAGCGTAGGGTTTCGGCGTATACGCCGAGCATGAAGGGTTTGGAGTAATGTCGACGTAGGGCTTTAGGGGTTTAGAGCAACTGTTTTTGTACGCCGGGCGTATATGCCTGGCGTAACTATTTTTCGTATGCTGGGCGCATACGCCTGGCGTAACTGTTTTTTAGCACGTCGGGCGTATACGCCGAGCGTGACTGTTTTTTGTACGCCGGGCGTATACGCCGAGCGTAACTGTTTTTCGTACGTCGGGCGCATACACCTGACGAACTGTTTTTTCGCACACCGGGCGTATACGTCGAGCGTGACTGTTTTTTTGCACGCCAGGCGTATACGCCTGGCGTAACTATTTTTTCGTACGCCGGGCGTATACGCCGAGCGTAACTTGGGAAATTTTCTGTGAACGTTTGAAAATCTTTTTAAAATGAAGTTTTGGATATTGATGTTTGGCGTTGTTTAATGGTTTTGCAGAGACATTGAGCCTCCCCTTCTTGTGATCGAGTTAGTTGGGGTCCTGACATGGTTTGGTCCTTTGGAGGGTGATGACTCGACCCCGAATTTGGTCGTTGAGCATAATGGGGTCTGGTTCCGGGACGGGGCCTGCGAATTTTTAGCCTTCTTACTGGACCATTTCGACGTCGTGGTTTGGTCTCATCTAGGCGGAGATGTGGCGCGGAGCATTATTGAGGCTATGTTACCTGGCGCAGCGGAAGGCGTCAAGATTTTTATGGAGGACATTGATGAGGGGCCGCTTGTCGCAGAGGGTGTTCCCCTCGGTGGTCCGAAATCGACCCGTGTGTGGGACAAGCTACCGCGGGGCCCCAACTACATCAACAACACATTGTTTCTAGCAGGTCGTGCGCATACTTTGTTTTAGAATCCGCCTAGCACAGTATACTGGGTGGAAAGGTAATTTCGTCCTAACTTTGGTTGTTCCCTTTTTTCTCACATTCAAATACTTACTCTCGTTTCGACATATGTTTTCGCTTTCCCGCAGACCAAAAATTACGCCAGACGGGGCTTACGCGGGTGATGATGGGATTGGGTTGGCGCGTACGGCCGTGGAAGCATTCATGGTGGGTCCCACCCTACACGAGATCGTCTTGGCCCATACTAGGGACGCCATGAGGAATTTCCCTAAGAAATTTTCTAAGGCGTTTGCGCAATGTGCGGCGCGTGGTTGGTTGCATGCCGACTGGGCTCCTAATGGGCCAATTTTCCCGTCTGCTTCTGATCTGGGCGAAACTTCAAGGTCCAACACTGAAAGTAAGTGGCAAAGTTTTCTAGATGTTGTGTTTGATTTGGTTAATTGCTAAGTGTCAAGCTCACATGAGGGTTTTGGGTTTGCCTTTACAACTGGCACCACCTCCGGCAGGGATTCCGTTGTGACTGGGAGGACCGAAACTACGCTCTCAATGAAATTTGGCAAAACCAGTGCCGCTCAGAAGTGGTTGCGAAAGAAGGCTTCGCCGTCTATTGTTGCCTGCTTGGAGCATGCTGGCCTCATGGCGCTCTTTGTTGCCCCTAGCCCAAATGTTTCTATAGCGGAGATGATCGGGATTGTAGACTCATTTGATAGATCCGTCTCTTGCTATAGCGCCCGTATTAGGGGCGTGAAAGTGATTTTTGAATTGTCACCTCAATTTCTCGCGGATTTGTTTGGCGTACCTGCTAATGGCGTAAAAGTCGTTATGGACAGGACGCATAAAGAAATTGACATGATCCGTGATTTAGAGGATTGGCTAGGGGTGAGGAAGGGTACCAAAGGGTTCCCAATGCAGGGGAAAACGAAGGTTGAGGAAGTCAACGAACTTTATCCCCTATTTAGAGCGCGTTTGTTTCCGAAGACTCTATCACAAGTCAAGAGTCTCGGTGTTGAAGCAGTGCGAGTTATGCGCACTATTCTGGAGGCCGGCGTGCGTTATAACTGGGCGGAATTTTTATTAGCAGGGATGACCAAAGATATAGAGCGGCTGCGTTCAAACATAGAGGCGCAGTCTCATTTTACCTTCGCTTTCTTCGCTGGCTATATCCGTCGCTTGGCTGAATTTTTGGTGGTTCGTGGGGAAGGCAAATTTGTTTTGCGTGATAGGTACCAGTTATCTCGCCCCTGGGTGAACCACTTATTTGACACAGCCAAGTCCCAAGACGCCCCCGAGGGGATTGATGAATCCCTTACGATTACCACGGGTGGATCGTCTGGCCCTTCGCTCCACACACGCGACAGCCTAGGGGTGGAACCCGATGAGGTACCCCCTACTGCAAGGAAGGTGGAGCGAGTGGTCAAGGAAACAATAGGCAAAGCGAAATCCAAATTGGGGAAGCGTGACAGCACGGCTGAAGGTACCAGTGAGATTGAGCAGCCTAGAGTGAAGCGGATTCGATTTAAGATTCCTGGTAAAAGATTTTTATTTTTATTTTAATAGTTGTAGCAATTGCTGGTTGTATGCCGCTAACTCCATTTGTTTTGAATTGAGCAGTTAAGAGACACGATCTGCGGACCATACCAGAAGATGAGGAGTTAACCGACCTGATGGGAGGAACCGAATTGCTGGGGGAGGAAACTGGCGGAACTGGAGGTACCGAACCCCTAAATGATCAAGCGGAGACCGAAGAAATGTTCAACAGTTTTCTTACAGGAAACCTCGATCTTGGAGACCCTCCGACACAGGATGAGATCAGAGGGAACGGTATGTCTTTTTACTCAGTTATGCAGCCTAATATATTCCTGGATTACCTTATTGTGAATTTTCTGTTTGACTCAGAGGAAAGCGAGACCATCCCAGAGAAGGAGTCCGAGATCCCCCCCGAGGTGCCTCCAAAGGCGAGCGGCTCACGCACTGATGGACCTTTTACTTGGATGGAAATGCCGAGTAAAAGGGATTTCGTAGCTGGGGTGGCCGAAGAGGTTGTCGAGCGGATCGAACGGATCAATCCTGACATAGGTATGGATGCATTGAAAGATTCTTACTATGTTAGAGGTTGATGCCCAATTCTGTTTGTTCTAACGTTTGTCTTTTCCTATGGACAGGTGCCCAACTGAGGTGGGACCCGTCCGAGCCCGTCGTTATGGAGAGTTTGCCTACACTATCTCCTGAGATTGAACAAGTGCCTAGACCTGTTTATGAAGAGGTAGCAGAGGGCTTCGTTCATAATGCCAAAACGGTATGGACGTGCAGGAGATCCATTGAACAATTATGGCTCCAAATTCAGGCGAAAGAGAAGGAGAATGCTGCATTGTCAACGAAACGTGACGATTTGAAGGCTCAATATGAGTTTGCTGCAGCTAGATTAAATAATGATCGCGCTTGGCAGACCTTCGAGGTCACGTATACAAGGTATTGGAACCTTCTCAATCGCCATGCAGGGCTAATACGGAGGCTAGGGGAGCGCAGAGCCCAAATTGATTTGCTGAACACCAAATGTCAGGATTGGAAGGCTTTCGCCTCCAAAGTTCGCAAATGGGGGCAAGATGAAAAGAACCACAAGCACCAATACAAGAAGTCGCTAAAAGAGGTTTCTATTGAGAAGTGACAGTTAGAGATGTTTGTGGAGGGTCTTGGTCTGCGCTCCGCCTTCGAAACCTTCGCCCAGAACACAATTGTAGAGATGGAGTCTCCTAAACGGTGGATAACGACAGCCTCTGGGGAGGCGTCGGTGGGGGAATTCCCTTTGAAACGTCCCACCTGGTCAGACTTTGACAAAGGAAAAGCTCTGGCTGATATCGACTTGGGTCTCGATGGGACAGACTGGGCAAGCGTTCCTGAAGAGGAGATCCTACAACGGCTTGAATTCGGCTTGGGGGGACCTCCTATGGTAAGCGTTTTGTCTCTTTTTGGAGTTAATTGATTGATTAATGTTTGAAATTTTGACATTCGCTCATTTTTGTGTTGATTATTCACTCTTTGGTCTTTTCAGGATGAAGGTGGGGACGAGACTGGAGAAGCTGGCCCCAGTGGAGCAGGGGCGTCTGATGCTGGTGGGCCCGAGGAGGATGATCCTCACGCCCCAAATGCTTAGTATTTTAGCATTTTTTTTAATTCAAACTTGTTCTGAAAGTGTAACTTGAATACAATATGATGAACAGAGATGGTTGATTGTATATAATAACATGCATATATATATATATATTATTTTTTTTGTTGGAGATTTTGGGTTTAATATGCTGTAGAAATGTAAAATATCTTGGTTTATTATTATATATATATTTTTTAAATAGCAATACAAGAAGCGATTATCGAAGTAGAACAGAAAGCGAGTACTAGTTTATGGCCATTTCGGGCCCCATGCGTAGTTTATGGCCATTTCGGGCCCCATGCGTAAGCAAGGGATGTTTTGGAGGACGTGGATAGATTCTTCGGCTAATTGATCATTGCCGATCGTGGCTAGTTTTATGTCATTGCGGACACGATAGTTTAGTGTCATTTCAGACGAGAAGTGGTATTTAATTGTTTTTCTTGTTTTATCGTAGTTTAATGTCATTTCGGACTTTTTATAGTTTAACGTCATTTCGGACTAAGGATTTGCTTTCTATTTTAATTGTTTTTTGATATCCTTTATTTTTAAGTCAGAGGATGTACTGACAGGCACAATTTTATACTCAGCATCTCCCTCACTAATTATGTTGAATGGCAGTTCAGTCCAGGATACGTTTGTTAGAATGTTTTCGGTGATTGTATTTCCGAGCGTTTCGGTATCGGTCATTGTTCCTGCGTTGTCTTCTTCACGAGGCCGCAAGCGTGGCGTGTCAGATGGTGGCATTTCGATTTTGGGAGATTTTCGACCTGTACTAGAGGGCTTGCAATCTGTTGGTGGTTGGGGGTTCTTGTCACTTGGGCTAGGCTTTTCGAGCTCTATTTCCGACCCTTGCTCTATTTCTAAGTTTGAAGAGATGATGGGAATGACCACTTCCCCATGTATAATGACTTCTCCGCCCTCGTAGGGCAGGTGAATTTCCTGGTGTATGGGGGACGAAACGACTCTTAACTGGGCTAACCAGGGCCTTCCTAATATGAGATTAAACCCTGGCATCTCGTCAACTACCAAAAAATCAGCAGATGTAGGAAACTGACCTCCCGCTATAAAGTCGAGAGTTATCGTGCCCTTGACTAATACGTGCGACCCGTTGAAGGATTTCAAACATGCGGTTGTCGTGGATTTGATCAAGTTTGTAAGCCCCAATTGGTCGATGATTGGATATGACACAACATTAGTGGCTGCCCCATCATCTACATGTACCCTATGTATCTTAAATTGGTTTATATGTATGGTTATAAACATAGGGGTCGTCGTCGTCTCACCTGTTGTTTTATCTATTTTGATGCTCTCATCACAGAGGAGTGTACATCACCGCATGGATTGCTTGTTTGCTCGGAGGCAAGCCCTCACTAATCGGGATAGATGTTAACATGCATACAAGAGCTTCGCGGTGAGTCTGGGAAGTCAGCACTAAATCATATAGGCTTAGAGACGTGTTCTTTTGCTTCAGTGCCTGAGTGACTTGCGTTAGGACCGTCCCGAAATCTCTGCTGTTAGGAGCATTTTGGTTGAGAGGGACCAGGTCCATCGGGACCAGGAGCTTTATCTCGCATTTCTGTGGTTTGTCGTTCTGGCGGATGTTAGCAGTTTCACGTTGTTCGTGTGTCCGAGGGGTTTCGCCGCTACTGCCTACGTCAGGTAGATTATTAGATGATGCCATGGGCATGGAGCTAAGAGGTGTTGGTTTAGGTGGCCCCACGGCTAGCCGTTGGCGTTCTCTCTCCCCACGCTCGCATGTGAGCCTGCCCGCCAGGCGTTCTCACGTGCTACGCGGAGGTGGATTTGGCCTCGGAACCTGGGATTGTCCAGGGACCTTTACGACATATGGAGTAGGGTGGGGTTGCGGGTACGATNTCGTCTCACCTGTTGTTTTATCTATTTTGATGCTCTCATCGCANGAGTTGGCCTTAGTGGAGATGGGACCTTCGTCATTGCAACAGCGGGTGGTACTCGGACTACAAAGGGGGCAGGCCGAGCGTAAGGTGTCGTTCTGTTCACGGGATTAACGGGAGGGATGCGCACCACGTAGGATTGTTGGCGCGTCGTCATGTTGGAGGCGGGTGTAATCGAGGGCACTCGGACTACGTACGGCCGCTGCGGGGTGCGGGATGTCTGGGGTGCGAGCGCGGGCTCTGCGGGAGGGATTTGAACTACAAATGGCTTGTTAGATATTTCCTTATTCTTGGGGTGTATCGTGTTAATGTGGGGCGTGTCGGGCTCATCGTCACAGTAAATCGTGCTAATTGTGTATGGAGCCTCCTTAGTGTTTAGGGGATCTTGGTACACCCCCATGGTCTGCTTTTGTGGTTGGACGGGGTTAGCCCTGTCAAATGTGATGTTACCTTCATCAATCATTTGTTGGATATCCTGTTTCAAAGTGAAACAGTAATCTGTTCCATGCCCCGGTCTTTGATGATAGTCGCAAAAGTGATCCATCTGGAATCCTTTGGGCACGGGGGGCTCATCTGGCGTTTCTAGGCTCGGATTCTGTACGAGTTGACAGAATCGATAGTGTCTTTGTATGGCCACAGGGGATAATTGTTTGTGGCTCATCAACCCAGCCTTTAAGAGTTGATCGAAGAGTTGGGAAGGCTTCATTGGCAGAGGCATGTATTGAGAGGGTTCTTTCCTCTCAAAATTCTGTGTACGGTTCGTCGGATTCTGTTGCAATGATGATTCCTGTGTGGTGGTTGTGGGCGGGGGGTGATAGTAGTTAGTAGGTGGCATCGGTGGTTTTTGTTGTTGCATCCCTGCTACGGCTGCTATAGTGGTTTTAGCCTTTTCTTTGTCTTTCTTAGTATGTTGATTCTTAAAGGCTGTGTAGGCTGGATCATGATTGTTTTGGGTAGCTTCTTCTATGTTCTTAATTTGCTCGAACGCCTGATTGAGATCTCGCGCATTGAGGTAATACAGTTTAGATTTAAAGAAATCGTTGATGGCCCCTTTTAGGATCGTGAGTAGGTAAAATGGGGAGATCGGTTCATGAAGCTCGTTCAGAGCTACGCTCCATCTTTGAATAAATTTTTGGACCGGTTCGAGAGGCCCCTGCTTAATCTGCATGAGGCTATCCAACGTTGGCTCGGGTTTCAAGTTATACTTAAACCGGGTCACAAACTGGCGTATAAGGTCATCCAAAGTGCAGATGGAGTTCCTGGGCAAGGCGCGGTACCAATCGAGTGCCCTTCCCGTAAGGGACATGGGGAACACCCGGAGGACAGCGTGGGGCCAAGCCTGGAGCAGGGCACATTCCAACCGGAATGTTATGAGATGGGCGTTAGGATCTGTCTCACCGTTATACTTGGTTAATGTTGGCAGGGGAACACCTTTGGGCAAGGTTAAAGGTGGGACAGAGGAGCTGATAGGGTCGTCATTGTAGAAATCTACCACTTTCATCTCCCCATCGTTGACAGTTTTGAGGCGTTTTACCTCGTCTGTCAATTCCTGCATCATTCTTTTGGCATCTGCCCAATCCTGAGCGTTTGGGAGCAAGGTGGTTTGGGCTTGTGGCATGCTGTATGGGTTAGACTGTTGAACGGTGGACTGGAAGGCTGAAAGTTGCGTTGTTGGGGGTTGCGTTTGCGGGAAGTGTACGGTAGATGGCATCAGGGGCACTACATTATAGAGAGGAGGCTGTTGCTGCTGTGGTCGTGGCTGTGCCTGAGGCACATGAGTCGGTGGCAACGTGTGGGGCGGTATGTAGTGGTGGGAAGCCTGGTGCGACGTTGTGCCCGTCATCGGCCATTGTCCAGCCATGTTGTATGAGGAGGCCCCTTGTTGGGTTACGGCAGTGAAAGGGGGCGCATGCGTTTGGATATGCGGGATGTAGTGGGCAGGTGTGGACACAGGTATAACGTGTGGCATTCTTACCACTTGGGACTGGGCCTGGAACGTCACCCCTAGGTTACTGTGAGGGGGCGGTGCTTGTGAGGATGAACCTGCAGTTGTAAAAGGGAAGGCGTTGGGCAAAGGGTTGCCCTAGGGAAGGATTTGAGCTGACGCGGATGTTTCTTGTAATAGTGCTTGGGTGTGGGCAGAGGTAACGAGTTGGAGGGGTGTGGTCTCCCCTGCGTCCGGGTTAAATATGGGGTTCATGTGGTTATGTGGACTAAGAGTATGATAAGAGTCTTCATGCTCAGATTGCGCAGCGAATTCGTCCTCTTCATCCCGTTGTGGGTCTGTCGTAATTTGGTCTAGTGCTTGGCTCCTGTGCAGGAAGAGTTGCGTAAAGAGTTCCGAGAATTGTTCTAGAATAGGGATTACGTCGTATGGGGACGAGATGAATTCATATCCCCCTCTGTAAAATATTTCAAATTGCCTTTTTACTTCCATTTCAGCCCGATCTACCGCCAGACCCGCTTGCATCTTAATGCAGATGAAGTTATACTCGTCTTGGCTTATAATGTTAGCGGCAGGGTCTCTCCCTTACAACCTCAACAACCGACGGGGACCGATTGTGGATTGCCCTCCCATATGTTGTGTGATAGATTGCTCAGC
Organism: Gnetum montanum; assembly: GCA_015680685.1. Taxonomy (NCBI): domain Eukaryota; kingdom Viridiplantae; phylum Streptophyta; class Gnetopsida; order Gnetales; family Gnetaceae; genus Gnetum; species Gnetum montanum. The sequence goes on along the minus strand of MNCI01027882.1, from coordinate 379,131 downwards.
AGCCATTGTGTCTGAAATGTTAACGTTCTGGGTAGTAGCAGCGGTGATGTTGATGGGATTCATGATGATAGACGGTTCGAGTGTGCGGGATTGATGTGAATAACGTAGTGTGCGACTGGTGTAGATGAATCTACTAGGTGAGTATGCAGCGTAAACGCTGACGTAAGCGTGCAGCGTATACGCTAAGTATGCAGTGTAAACGCTGGCGTAAGCGTGCAGCGTATACGCTAAGTATGCAGCGTAAACGTTGGCGTAAGCATGCAACGTATACGCTAGGGTATGCAGCGTAAACGCTGGCGTAAGCGTGCAGCGTATACGCTAGGGTTTGTGCAGCGTAAACGCTGAAGAATCGATAGTGTAGACGCTGAGTCGGGTTTGAAAATGGCAGCGAGGACGCTGATCAGCGTAAATGCTGAGGAACGTGAAGCCTGTTTAGCGAAGGGCCCTCCTTCTAGCGCCAAAAACTGTGCCGACCGAAATCGTCGGTGCAAGGCTGGAACGTTACGGGCACCGAAAGATCAGCGGATGAGCACGGTTCACCCTGCCTCCNACGAAGGCAGAGTGCCTTGAATGGTCCGCACGCGGATCAAACAAGAACTTTCCCGAGCGCCACCGAAGTGTTATACGCTAGGTTATGTGTAAAACAGGGCGTAAACGATGAAACAGACGTACTGCGTAAGCGTAGAGGAGCGTAAACACTGTCGGGTGTAAACGGCATAAATAGAGGTAGGCCCAGCATAAGCGTATACAGGAGCGAACAACGTACACAGCGTAAAAAAGTGTAAAGGACGTAAACAGGCGCAAACGGCGTAAACAGTGTGCATACATGGACGCGGACGGAGCGTAAATGTAAGCAGGCGTGAACAAAGTGTGGGCCAAATTGACGTAAAACTGTAAAAGAACTTGCAACAAGCGTAAACAGTAGATTATAGAGTTAAAATGTTGTGTACCGGTCTAACCCAATTGTGTAGGGACACAAGGTGGACGTAAAGCCCCAGTGGATGAAGGGATGCAGCCGGCTGACAAGGTAGGCAGAACGCGGACTGTGCTCAGCGTGCAGGACTTCAGCGTAAGCGTAAGCGTAAAGAGGGTTTCTGCAGCGTAATTGTTCTGGGCCCGTTCTGGTAAATTTTTGCCGACCTGGTAAATGTGGAAAACTAGGCTATTTATAGGGGTAGGGTTACCGGGAAAATCGTACAGGGAGACACGTGGCATATAGACCGGGCGTTACAATTTAGAAACATGGTATACGCTGGGCGTATACGTTACAACAGGCCGGCGTATACGCTAGGCATGTACGTCGGGCGTGTACGCTGGGCGTATACGCTGGGCGTAGACGAATAGATGTTGACGTATACGCTGGTGAATGAAGGATGTCCACTTGCTTCAATCCTTGCTCTTCGGTGTAATCTTCATGTTTCCATTGGAGATCTTGTCGTCGGGCGTGTGCATCTGCCGTACCTGGGCATGTACGCTGGAGAGCTGGGCGTAGACACTGGGCGTAGATGCCAGGCGTATACGCTGGGTGTAGACACTGGGCATATACACTGGCACAACACTTAACCAGATGTTTTGATTTCCAAGATTGCCATGTGTGACTTCAAGTGTAGCCGAAGCTGCCTATGGGTCATGGGGATTTGCTTCTTGTCAGACAGATGCTAAACTCAAAGATTTTTGTGGTGTTTCACTTTCCATAATGATGAATGCTCTTTGTAATTCTTGGCAGTTCTAAGTATTATAAGTATTAATGACTTGGTTGCTTGTAAATTCTCTTATGATGAAAAGAGTTACATTGTACTAATTCATAATTTATTAATATTCATTTCTTATTTTGGTAATTTGTAACATCAACTTTGAGCTTGTTGTATCTCCATGCTCTATCTCACTAAGAAATTCTTATGCTTCAATGATGATGCTATTTTTGGTGATGCATTCCCTTTTGATTCATATTTACTTTTCCAATATAAGATATAATATAATTATGACTATTTTTCATAACTAAATTATATTATGAACTCTTATACTTGGACTTAGTTCACTATACTTTATTAAGTTCCTCTTGAACTAGTGTAGGGACATGTCTTCTAATCCTCTTGGTTCCTATGTGTGATTTTTGTAGGTTTCAAGCTCTATGAAGACATCTTAGAGGTTAAGGAGATTTATTGGCTAGGATTTAGGACTACACAAGAGATGTTGGGTACATGAAGAATATATCTCTTCTACAAGATGAGTTTTTAGAAGAGACATCTCACATTATAGAAGAGACATCTCAAAAGTACTGGAGGTGTCTCTCTAGAAGAGGAGACATCTTAGAAGAAATGTCTTCCAAATTGAGGAGACAACTTAGCCTAAAGGAAGATGTCTCACCCATGAAGGAGATGTCTTCCACACTTAGGAGAAATATCTTCTAAAAGCTCTTTTTTTTGTAGGAGATAATCCAAGGAGGCCAAAGATAATCCATATGACTAGGGAAGTTTTGAAATTGATTATTTCAAGTTGGAAAATAGCAAAGAGAAGGTACAAAAAGATAGAAATAGAATGGGAACTTAAATTTAAGCTTGTGAAAGGTTACCTTAGATTTTTATCTTTTTTTCTTAATATATATGTTGGTGTTTCATGCTTTTATCATGAAGATGGAGAAAAGAGATTTCATGTAAATTTATATATGAGCTTGAGCAAGAGAGTGAGAGAGCATAATGAGTGATTGCATAGAGGTTGCAGATCCAAGGTCAATTATGTTGTAAGTTGGCCTATGTATTCTAGTCTTGCTTGTGTATTAAATTCTTAGTTTTAGGTGGTGAAAGAGATTTTCATTGGTTATGTCTTGTATTGAGAAAAACCATTGTGTGATTGTAAAGCCACATAAGCTACAACATTATTTTGAGTATTTCAAAGAAGTTTGGATTTTTTGTGTATTTTGAGAATCCTATTATAATCTTTTATTTTAAATAATTAAAGATAGCTAGTTTTCTCATTTTCTACCTATTTACTTGTTTGTTCATAATATCTCGTTTTAGTATTGAAAGGTGATTTTAGTATTGGCATGAACCTACTCTAGTGGTATTATTATTGGAGCTTTGTGTTGATTTTTTCTTGAATTTGGTAGAGGATTTTATCAATTTCAGATGGCACCTAAGAAACAATGGATGAAAAACTTGAATTAGGACATAGAGAGCATGAAGTCTACCTTCTAGATGATGGTTGCTAAGCTGGATGAAATCAGCACAAAGGTAAACATAAATGTTAGTCCTAGCCATATTGAAATACATGGAGGTGATGAGCATGCACATTCAAATGAAGATTTTTCACAACCAAGTGGAGATGGAGTAGATGAAGTGGAAGGATAATCCAAAAATTGAAGTATAGAAACCCCTCAAAAAAGGATTTCAATGGGATGGAATCCTATTCCACATATGAAAATTATGAAGGCTCCAATAGTGATAACTACTTCTTCTCTTGGAAAGCTTGAGGCAAGGCTTGAAAGAGTGTTCAAAAATTTTGCTAGACTTTCGTACATTGAGTTGACTTTCAATGATGTAGATGGTATCAATGCTTTTCTAAGTTAGCTAAAGATACTTGAGAAGCATTTCAAGTTGGAAGATGTACCAAATAACTTAAGGGTACCTATTGCGAAATACAAATTAGAAGGTATGGCTTATACTTAATGGGAGAAGGAGTTCCAAGGTTACGAAAGATAAAACAATTAACCCATCAAAGATTGAAATTGGATGAAATAAAAGTTAAAAAGAAATTTTGAATAGTCTTATCAGAGACAATAGACTATCATGAAGTTGAAATTCCTAATGCAAGATGGAAAAGTTGTCAAAGGATTGTACATAAATTTTTGTTTTCTATTTCATTAACCTAATGTAAATTGGAAGGAGTATGAACAAGCTTCAATATTTTTAGGATATCTTAAAATGGCATATCAACATGAGTTACCTTTTTATGAGCCACAAAATCTAGATGAGGCTTATGATTTGACACTTAAGGCTAGGAAGAAATTAAGTGGATTTGGAAATAGAAGTAAATAAAATTCCAATATGAAGGATAAGAGATGCAAAGTTGAGGAATCCAAGTACAAATCTAAAGATAAGGATGGTAGCCAAGATAAAAAGATAGAAAGGGGTGATGAGAAAGGCAAAGCTAAGAAGAACCAAGGTAATGCAAGTAAAGATTAAAGTAGCAACTCATCCAAGATTCAATGCTTCTAGTGTGTAGAATGGGGATACAAGAAATGTGAATATCCACTTCACAAGTTAGCTAAAAGAAAAGATGTATAAAACATGGAGGTGAAGAAGATGTTAAGACAAACTCTTTAGAGAGGTAATCTTAATGATCCAAAAATTAAAGAATTTTTTGAATCAAATTCTTATGCATTTGTGGGACATTTAAATAAAGGAGATCTTTCTAAAAGAAAATTTTTGTTTCAAACTGGGACTAGATGTTTAATTATTAGGGAATTAATTCATGTTTTGATTGGTAGAGGAGCCCAATAAAATGTTATTTTTTAGGGAAATTTCTAGGTTGCATCCTCATTGTAGATCATATTAAGTGCATTGGTTGTTTAGAGATTTTGCCCAAGAGGTAAGGGAACAATGTATCTTAAAATTTAAAATTGGAATTGTTCATGATGTTGTAAACTAATATCTACTTTCAATAGATTATGCTTATGTGATTCTTGATAGATCTTGGAATTTTAACAATGGTGGTTAGTTTGATGGAGCAAGAAACATGTGAAATGTAGCTAAATCTAATGGAACCCATGAGTTGATTTCCATGATAGTTAAATAAGTGAAAAAGAAAAGCTCACTTAATGCTTTCTTAATCCTTGTAGAAGAGGAAAAATATATTAAGTGAGGATCAAAAAATTAGAAGGAGGGTTGAATAGGTTCCCAAAAATAACAACTACAGCGACCAAAAATCAAACACAATTTTTATTTGATTCCCAAACTTGGGTACATTCACACTCAAATGGTAGAATCCATGCACATCTTTGGACTTTGTTTCTTCAAAGTATGATTTGAAAGGCATGACACCTTGTACAAGCTTTGAGCTCTTCTTTGAAGTGTTTCTTCACTATGAAACCACTCAATCATGCAAGGTCCAAACAAGCTGAAAATGTAGTTTATAGGATCCCACAACCTTTACAAAATTAAGCTCCACACCAGAGTGTTTTGACACTACAAAACCACTCAATCTCATAGCATCCCAACAAGCTCAGCAAAGATGTCTTCTCATAACAAGCATATCAACCTTGTAGGACTATAAGAAAGAAGAGAACAAAATAAGAAAAGAGTGTAACTAAATTTATAGATCCTTGTACTTGAAGCTCAAAATAATCATAGAAAGGAAATGATGTTACAATAAAAATAAAAAACAAAATTACTTAGAATAGCTAATGATAATTCTTTGTGTGAATAGTTCTTACTTAATTCCCAAGATTTTTGCATTATCTTATAACCTCAAAGGTTTCAAAAACTCCTCAAAACTCATGCAACAACTATGAAACAGCTAGTTTAGACATCTACTTTGAAGTTTAGATGTCTACCTAAGATAACCCTCAAAGTAGGAGATATGTCTACCTAGAAAAGTAGAAATCTACTACAAATGTCTTTTTGTAGACGTTTACTATCTGAGTTAGACATCTACTATTTCTGCCAGACATCTACTCTTAGAATCACTTTGAGAGATGAAGCATTTTTATTATCCTTGGGCTTCTTAGTAATCTTCAAATCATCTTCACTTGATTTGTAGACTTTGTTTCCATCTGTGATCTCATCTACTTCACTTATTCTTCTTTTAACATCTCACTGTGGATCTCATTTCTAAAATCTTATTTCTCATTTTGAAGTTCTTTGTTGATTAATTTTCTAATGTCCTTGAAAGATCACACTCATACACATACATTCTACATTCTCCATTTTCCTTAAGGTTTTGACATACCAAAAGGTCAACAATCTCCTCCTTTTTGGTGATGTTCAAAATTTAAGAAAATCAGTTAGTATATCCCAAAAAAAATGATTGAGCTAAGGATGATACAGAGATGAATGACTATACAAATATGCATCCCTAATACATCACATATCCTTTAATCATAAAGAGACATAAGTAAAGCCTTGTGGATTTTGAATATAGCAATTTATGATCAATGGATGAGTAATGAAGATCAATTATCTTATCTCTATATCCTTCACTATACATAAAGCATCAATATTGCTATAAAGAATTGTTATCATTTAATGCCCATGTTTCCACCATCATATCACACACAAGTCACAAAATTCTCTTCCCTTCAGAAAATCATCAAAAAGTAAGTTGGGCCTTGAAACAAAAATTCATAGTAAGAGATTAAAAATAATACAAATCAAAAGCCTATAAAAGATAAATATCAAAACACATCATACAATATTTCTCTAAGAAAAATCTCATTAGATTTTCTCATCACATTTTCATATTTAAGGTAGACATAGTAATTTCATGCAAGGGGACAAAATATATATGCACATCCATCTTTTAATACATAGATCAAATTTCAGAGAGAGAAATCAAGAGATCAAAAAAAGTAACTCATAATTAATATGTTCATAAAAATAGTAGCCATGTGTATCTCAAGGAGGTTAAAAAATCTCATAAATTTATTTTCAAAATTCTCTAAGAAGCTTTGTTAAAAGAAAGTGTGAGTACCTTTTCTTCCTCCAGTATACTATAGGTAATGCTTGATATTTCCTAGGTAAGTACTATTCAGCTCATATCAACAATGTATGACTTAAGTACTTAAAAGAATACATTCTTAGTATATAAGAGATGCAACATACTGATATATCCAAATTACAATATTACTATAAAATTCCTGGATGAGAATTTCAAGGACACAAAATTCATAGAAATAAAGGTCATCCAGCTCAATACTTAAAAAAATGCCATAAGTTCCTTCTGAAATTTTTGCTAAGAAAAAAAAAAGAAATCTCATAGAAATAATGGTAATAAAATGAGTTACCTCAAATCTATGTTAAGCATCAATGGAGTGAAAGTGAGGAGCATAGAAATTTTTAGCACTAGAAGATGCTTCCTTTAACTTCTTGTTTCTTATAGGAGGATCCTTGGATGTTGCAATCTTCTTTTGAGCCATTTATTTGAGAGAAGATGCAAAAATTGCCACTATTGAAGAAGCCTTGACCATCTACCCTCAATTGTTTATGTTTGGATGTAGAAAAATGAGGAAAAAATGAAGTTTTGGATTTATGCAATTGTGGCTATCAAAGAATTATTTTTTACAAAAAGATAGACATCTATCTTAACTAGTAGACATTTATGCTGCATCTATTCAAAACTCAGATAAACATCTAACTCATGGTGTAGATGTCTATCTTTTTGTGTAGGTGTCTACCATCTACAAGTAGATGTCTTATCAAGGAAAGTTTTAGGGAATAACTACCATGGATTATAGTTTTAAAAGAAATTCTAAATGAGATGAAGACTTATCACAACTTACCTTGCTTGCTGATGGAGATGAAGATGTCTAAGAAGCGTGTGGATGAGGTTTTTCTTTTGAAGTATCTTCTTTCATGAAAATTTCATCAATTTCTAATGTTTGGCATCCTTTTACAACATTTTTGATGAAATTTCTTTTTCTTTATTTATTTATTTTAATTCTCCACTCCTTTTTGTTCTTCTTGCCCTTTAGATTTGTCCTCCATTTCTTCTTGTCCTACAAGACTTCCTTTCTAGGTGTTTTTTGATAATACGAGGAAGACTTATGATATGATTGGATGTTCATGTGATAATATTTTAAATTAAAATTCCATTTCTTATGCCCAAATATATTACAATAGTAACATCTAACCATTTGTTTTAATGTTAAAATGATCAAACCTTTGAGCTACTCTTTGTTTGGACATAGTATCAATTGACACTTCAATCTTTGGAGTAGTCTCTTGTTTGAATGAATTTTATGTAGATTCTTCTTCTTTTTGGTAGCATCCTAGTCCACTTTTATCATGTGGACTTCTTCCTTTTCTTAGCATGATGCAAAGGGATTCTTTTCCTTTAACAAGTATTTCCTTCACCTGTTTGATATTTGCAAGTTCCCTTTTCATTTGCTCACAAGACAAGGTTATTTCTTTTGTTCTCAAATCTTAGGTCTAAGTTTTTATGTAAGAGGTATAAATATCTTGTGTTAAGTATAGATAAATATTGATCTTTTTCTTTCATATCATTCTTCATCTTTATACAAAGATTTTGGGAGGATAATAGTTCATTGCACAAACGATCATATCTTTCGTCATCAGTTTTAATTACTTGGTCCTCATATTTGAGATCCATGTAGATGAGATGTGAATCCTTTGTAATGTTATCTACCTCTTCTTCACTTTGTTCTCCATTATCCTCGCTAGTGTAGAAGTCTGTCTTTTTTGAATCAGCTTCAGTTTTATCTCTCTATTACAACCTACCAATGCTAGGAAATTTGAAGGCCACATGGCCTCTTTCACTACATACCCAACATTCTCTGGATAATGTGTATGATTGCATCATGGTTGGTTGATGTTTATCCATTTTCTTATAGGAAGTCTTTGAACTTTTTTTTATAGAAGAGCTATTTTGTCTTCACTATTCATTTCTTCTTCAAACTACTCCTTTTCTTTTGGTGCTTATTATAGAGAATTAGGTTTTTCCTTTATTTCTCCTTCACATATGAGATTCATCTCATAAGCAATTAGAGCACTTAGAAGCTCCTTAAATTTAAGGACCTAGAAGTCTCTAATTTCTTCCATAGTAGTGATCTTGGATCTAAAATTGGGCTATAATGTTCTAATCATTTTTATAATTACATCACTTTCAAGAAAGTCCTTTCCTATTCCCCTAATAGCTACAATAAGATCATTTTTCCTAGAGAAGTAATCCTTAATATTTTCTCCTTCCTTCATTCTAAGCGTGTCATATTCACTTTGCAATACTAAGAGTTTTGATTATTTAACTATAGACATGCCCTCATAAGTAGCTTCTAAGATTTTCCATATTTCCTTAGCAATTTTATACACAACTATTCTATTAAATTATGATTTATTTAATGCACACTATAAAAACTTTTTAGCTTTAGACTCATACATGAACTTATATTTTTCTTTAGCAATCCATTTGTTCAATGGCTTGAGAGCTTTTGAGGCAATGTCGACGAGTGGTGTATAGCATTCAAGGATTGACTTCCATACTTTGAATTCCATAGACTTGAAGAAGCCTTGCATCTTTGCCTTCCAATATGCAAAGTCAAATCCATCAAACATCAATGGCTTCATGTAGGACTTTCCCTCCATAGTTCATTCTAGAAATTTAAAGCATAAACTTGAGTGTATTGGGCTCTGATACCTCTTGAGGATCGAGAACTTAGAAGAGCATTGAATAAGTTCCCAAAAATAATAGCTACCATCAACCTCATAACACTATAAGAAATGAGAAATGTATAACATCATATTGATTTCCATCAATGAGAAATGTTCAACATCATATTGATTTTATTCCTAGTTCTTCCATTCCAAACAAAAGGACTTATTGTATGGCACTAAATTAGTAGGCTGAATTGTAAAGGAAAGTAGAGGAATTACTTTTAATGGATTTGTGATGAAATCCATTTGAGCTTATGTAGTTTTAGCAGTGCTAATTCCAAAGAAGGATAGTGATAAATGGAGCATGTGCATTGATTCCTAGACAATGAATAGGATAACTATGAGATGTAGGTTTCCTATTTCAACAATGGATGATATCCTTGGTGTCCTTACCAATGCTTAAATTTTTAGCAAAATTAATTTGGATTGAATACCATAAAATAATAATTAGGCCTAGTGATGAATGAAATACAACTTTCAAAACATTGGATGGATTTTTTGAGTGATTTATGATGCCATTTAGGCTCATGAATGCACTTGCTATATTCATGAGTTTGATGCATGACATATTAAATGGCTTGATTGGTAAGTGTTGTATTGTCTTTCTTGATGATATTTTGGTATACAGATCTAATGAGGAAGAGTACTTGGATCACTTTAGGATGTTATGTCTTATGTTAGAGGAGGCATAATTGGTGATCAATGTCAAGAAAAATCATTTATTAAAGAGGAAAATCATATATTTAAGACATCTGGTTTCTAAAAATTAGATTTGGATGGAAGTTACTAAGGTGAAGACTATTAGGGATTAGTCAACACCTAAGAATGTTAGGGAGGTAAGAGCATTCCTTGGTTTAGTAGGTTTTTATAGATGGTTCATCAAAAATTTTGGTAGAATTTCATGATCTATGTTTGCTTTGTTGAAGAATAATAAAGATTTTAGGTGGAATAATGAAACCCAATAGAGCTTTAACTTATTGAAAGTAAAGATTATCAGTGAATTGATACTTGTAATTCTAGATTTTAAGAAGCTTTTTCAAGCAAAGTTGGATGTAAGTGGGCTTGCAATTTGTGAATACTTTCATAAGAAAGTAGATCTATTGCTTTCTTTTCTAAAAGGTTGAATGAGTTAAGGTAAAAATATAATGTATATAAGAAGGAGTTGTACATTATTATTTAAGCAATCAAGAATTATAGGCACTACTTGTTCCCCAAGGAGTTCACTTTGATGATAGACCACAAAGAACTACAATTTCTAAACTCGAAAAAAAATTCAGTCCAAAGCATATGAAGTGGGTTGCGTAGTTGCAAGAGTTCAATTTTGTGTTCAATTTCAAAAGTGGAAAAGCCCATGGAGTGGCTAATGCATTGTCTAGTGTGTAGGTGGTAAATTTCAATGTACCTCATGTTGAAGGTATGGGTGATTTTACTACTTTATATGAGCATTGATGAGTCATCATAAATAGGTTGCATTGACAAGCATGCATTCATGTAGCCCCATCAATGCATGGTAACATGCACTGATGTAAAGATGCTAATGCAGGTGAAGCCTATATAAATGCATGTACCAACCACATTTATGATATCTTGGATCCATAGCATAATGAAACTCTTATAGTTTAATTTCTCTAAAGTTACAATATTTTTTCTCTAAGTGCTTGTACTATGAATTAAAGAGATTGTATAGATCTTTATTCGAACTTTATGTCCTTGAATACATTGGTGTGAATGACAATAAAGATGAGATTTTTGATATTCATTGCAGTACTTAGATTAGTTTAATCTTTCTTACTTACACTTTACTTTCATGATTTTAATTAGCTAAAATACTTAATCATGAAAACATAAGTATGACCACTTTGAACATAAAGTATTACACTTGGTAATCCTAGTAGTGGCCATTTGGTACACATAATAATCACCACTTGGTAACCCAATAGCATCAATACTAGTTTGCGATGTGTATGATAGGTGTGAATGCCTAGCTATGTTAGGGTAGTTAGTCACTAGAGTAACTAAGTAATTAGATAATTAATCATTAACCCTTCATTTATTTACCTAACCCTTAGGATAAGAAAATATACATAAAACACTTAAAAAAATAGCCATCATAAGCCTTAACTCACACTTAATCATACACATTAGAAACACAAGTATGAGTTAGGAAGAGAACGATCATACACTCCCTTAACGTACTATCTAGGACTATAAGAAAACTTAGGAACTAAGTCTATGGAATTCAACCAAATCACTAGTACACACTTTTGATTCGTATGGTTGGATGTAGGGGATACCCACTACTCATCATTAGCACCATTGTTGGGAATTTAGTTTAGCTAAGTGCACTATGTAGGAAAAGATTGTGAAGTTATACAGAGATGTTGTCAAGATCATACAACGAATCACTATTATCCATTAAGTGAAAAATTAAAGAAATAATAAAATACTAAAAAGCATACTATTTTTATGTATAACTAAAATTAATTCTTCATACAAGGATGAATCTCCATCACATATTGGTGAATCCAATCAACAATGGGAGGCATCCAAGAAGCCCCAACAACTAAGGGTTTGTCCATTTTCATTTGGATCTCTATAATCTAGGTTTCACCTTCATCTTGCATCAAGATGAACAAATGTAGTGGAGGAACATGGAAGGTAACATTATGTTACCTCTAGATTGATTTGTTCCTACCATGTTGATGAACAATATCATTAGGCTAGGAATTGGTGCCCTTAACTCAAAATATGAAGTTCAAAACTATACTTATAGGGACTATCAACCTACTGATGCCCAACAAAAGAAACATAAGTACATGGATGTGCAATATGAGGCTTCTAAGGGCAAAAGGACCCCAACAAATTTATTCTTGCAATATCAAAAAGAGTATAAGGACTTATTTTCTAGCCACTCCAAATACATAATTTCTCCTCCTTTCTATGATGAGGAGGCCCTTAACCCAAGGTTATACTCAACTCTAGAGAACTATGGTGATGGAAAAATTGGATCTCATGACCAATAGACCTTAAAAGATAAAAATTATGGCAATTTATCCAAGGGAAAGCATAATGATCACAAGAAAGACAAAGAAAAACACAAGGATTAGGGTAGGGTTCAAAGATGAGGAACTAGTAGGCACCATTTTCCTAGTTTTCCTTCTTCACCTTCATCATCCTCTTTGTCTTCATCATCAAAATCTAATAGGAGGAATAGGGGCCAAGACAAAAGGAGGAATATCCAAGACCAAGATGGGGATGAACAACAAGATAGAGATGAATGCAAATTCCACTAGGATGATTAAGATCAGGGACAATGATAACCACAAGGAAAAGAGGAGCACCATAGAGACTGAAGACATATTAGAACTCATCATATATATCATGGTCATGAAAGGGGCTACCATGATCATCATCACTATGATGAGCCTCTATTGGCTATCAAGAATATGCTTAACATTTTAGAGATAGGAAGAATTCGAACAAGGCATCAGAAAGATAGCAAGATCAAGAGGTTGGATATGAACAATATTCCCAAGTTTGAATAGGGATATAATGCAAAACCATAAAATCATTTCCAGGTCTTTCATGATGTTTGTGCCCTGAAAAACATAGAGAATGAATGGAAGAAGCTAAAATTATTCCCAGGGGCACTCACTAAGGAAGCAAAAAGTGGTACTAATCCTTAAAACTAGAATTCATTTGCCGATGGAGTATTATATTATTACTCTTCATTGAAATGAATCAAACATACTTCAAAGTGTCTAACTGACGAAGGTAGATCCAAGGATGGAAACAAGGAAATCATGAGTTCTTGGATGTAGCCCTAGTAGTTACTACTCTTTATTGCACTAATGTCAAGGCCATGGATGCTCCCAATGGAAACAACTTCACCAAATTATAGATGGGCTTCAAAAAAGAAAACAAGGGAAACCCTTGGGGTATCTACCCAAGAAATACTTTCTAAAATGAGGACTCATCAAATTTAAAGACTAATAGATTAGGTGGCTAAAAAATAAGGGGAGCTAAAAATTGTGAAAGCATATAAGAGCACATTAGGGATCCCTCCATGCATAAGAAAAGAAGCTACATTTCTATGACTTAAATGGGAAGGCATCACTTGATGAAGTGATGCAAAGGAAGACCTTACCAATATAGAAATTTATTAGTGAAATATCAGCCAAGTTAGATAAAATGTGAAACTCCTTAAATAAACACTTTGAAATAGCTCTAGAAATTATTGAGGAATGAAAAGACCAAGGCAGTGGTATTCAAGAAAGAAAAAAATGATACAAAACAAGGTTATTATCAAAAAAGAATAAATTTATAGTAGTTGAAGAGGTTGTAAGTTCTGAAACATATTTTGATGGCTGTGAAATTTTCTAATATGAATATCCTAAGAGATGTTGCCTAGTGTTGTCATATCTACAGGAGTCTGGGATGTATGCATTAATTTCCAAATTTGCAAAATTTATAGCCAAATATTCATTTGAGTGATTTTGAACAAAAATCGTATAAGAGACTATTCTTCAAAACCAATAGCCCCATAAAGTCCTTGCAAGAATCCATGGTTGTTAACCCTACTGCATCTACCTCTAAAAGTATCCTTGAGCTTCCTTCAAATAAAAATCTCTCTATCATCCATACTATTATATTGACCCACATGGTCACAAGTTGGATAAGGTTGGCCACCTTCTTAGGAAACTATCTATTCCTAGAAGTCCCCTTATTTATTTATAGATTGTAGGGAATAAATCATGTAAGGCTTTATTTGATTTAGGTTTCAAGATAAACTTAATCTCATAATAAATTTATAAGACCTAAAACCTACCTCCTCTAAAGAAGAGCAATATTAGACTTAAGCTAGTAGACCAATCCATCATTATTCCTCTAGTGCTAGTGGAGCATATCAAGAACACCATTTTTGGGTGATCCTATCCTATATATTTCCTTGTGATTCATGTGAAAAATTGTAAGGGAGACTTTCTTATTATTATGGGAAGGGCATGGCTTAGTAGCATAGATGAAAAAATGGGGATTCTAGACCTTTCCGTGGAAATCATAAAGGAAAATGAGTTTTTTAGGATGAAGAAGAAGAGAATTTCATGCATATCATATAGTGACACAGGGTGCCATTGCATATAGAAACTATGGAAGATCAAAGATACATCAATCCAAGCATGCAATTAGTATGTTAAAACAACAATTATTCAAAAGTACCTATATGAAAAAATCCTAAAGTAAGAAGATACATAGTGGCTAATAACATATCACCAAGCTAAATTCACAATGTACATGGAACCATTCAAGAGCCTCACTAGCATCTATATGAAGAACATGGATGAAATGGAACACCTTCATTGTCAACTCTTCCATACACAAAGTGAAATGGATTGGGGAGAGTTGGAGATTCCTAATCACTTCAAACAAGAGCTCCTTGAACTAAAATCTTTACCAGCAACTATGGAATACACTTTTTTCAATAATGGTAACCTAATAATCATCAATGTTAAACTTGCTCCAAAATAAAAGAAAAAGCTATTAAAGGTGTTGTAAATATGGCCAATAGCATTTTCTTGGTCATATCATAAACTTATAGGAATAGATCCATGGATATGCCAAGACTACACCTATATAAACTTCGCCATTAAGTTGAAGAGGTAGCTACAAAGAAGATTGAACCCCAAACTAAAGTAGGTTATCAAGGAGGAGTTTGAAAAAATTTTGAAAGTTAGGTTCATCTATCCAATTGTAGATAGTGAATGGGTTAGCCCACTCATTATTATACCCAAGAAAGAAGGAATATGAAGAGTTTGTACAAATTTTTGGCTTTTCAACATGGCAAGCTTCAAGGATCATTTTTTGTTGTCATATGTTAATCAAGTGTTGGACTCTATAGCAAGGCATTGCTATTATAGTTTTTAAGAAGATTATAGTTGATATAACCAAATCCATATTTTAGCTAAGGGCTAGGCCAAAACCACATTCACAAGTTCCAAGGGGACTTTTGCATACATAAAGATGTCCTTTAGCCTATGCAATGCTCCTGCTACCTTTTAACACTTGGTTCTCAACATCTTCCAATAGAAAATTGGTAGTGGGATAGAAGTCTTTATGGATGGATTATCTACCTATGGTACCACATTTGACCAAGCCTTGAACCATATTGAGCAAGTGCTTCAACAATGTGTGGAGACTAACTTAAAGCTCAATTGGAAAAATAGCCATTTGATGATCCAAGAAGGCATTGTATTAGGGCATAGAATTTTAGAAAAAGGGATTTAGATGAACCTAGAAAAAGCACATGTCATCCAAGAAATAATTAGGAAGCCTAAAATATTAAAATACATAAGATTAGTCCATGGACACACTGGTTATTACTGCTACTTCATTGAGAAATTCTCAAAAATTGCTAAGCCATTAGTTGAACTTATAAAGAAGGATGTACCATTTAGCTGGACCAAGGAATGTGATATACCATTCTAGTAGTTAAAATAGAAATCTATAGAAACTCTAATTCTATGTGCTCTTGATTAGTCTGGGTCATTTGACATCATGACATATGCATCCAATAATGCTTTAAGGGTTGTGCTAACACAATTGGATGATAAAAAACATTCTTACTATATTCATTGTATAAGATAAAGCATTGTAGGACATAGTTGAACTACACCACCATAGAGAATGAGTTCATGATGATGGAGTATGCATTAGAAAAATTTAGGCACTCTATTCTTGGATATCAATTTTTTATGTACATAGGCCTTGGTGCTATCAGGGATTTCACAAACAAGCCAACAGTAAGTCCCCATATCATATGGTAGCTAGTAATTCTATAGGAGTTTGATCTCACAGTCATGAACAAGAAGGAAATTGACAACATGATCACCGATCACTTATCTTGGTTATGATGAAATAGTAAAGAGGACAAAATACCTTTATTTGATCAATTTCTAGATGAACTCCTCTTTGCAAAAGCTATTGAATTGCAAATTCCCAAAGGTCCCAATTGGTATAATGAAATCCTCTCCTATTTACTCACTTAGGATATGCTATAGGAATGAAATAGTAAGAAGAAACAACAGTTTCTTCATTGAGCCAAACACTACATGGAAACCAAAGGTAACCTTTACAAGGCTTGTATTGATGGCTTGGTACGATGGTGTGTACTTAATGTTGATAAACTAAAAACCCTCTAGAATACTCATGAAGGTCCTTGTAGGGGCCATTACATATGAAGGAGAATAGCCATAAAATTTCTTATTAAAACACCCCAAAAAAATTCATGTAATATCCTATAGCAAAGATTCTTTGTAATTTGATGGAAAAATAAAGGTAGATACAATTTCCTTATTTTCTCCAAAATTTGGCATTATGATCTTATGTTATTGGAATTTAAGATAGTGTTTTATTGTAGAATATGAGATTTACAGCTCGCATATTATAGATCTCATACATTCTAGCTTGTGGAGGCTAAGAAAAATGCCTCATAAGTTGTAAATGCCTTATCTTCTAGCTTGTAGAGGCTCTAGATTTCTAGTATCTAGTTTTGTGAGGATTGAATGTTCTTTGAAGACCACAAAATTGATGTTTTCTAGCTCACATGCTAGGAAACTTGTAGAAATAGGGTACAAGATTTGGGTTTTAAGCCCATACGCAAGCCATCCTAGCCTCATACACTGGGCAACATGTGGAGGCAATGTATAAAGGTAAAAACTAGCTAAATTTGCTCATATTCTACAAAAATATGTCATACACATGCCAAAATTTTCCATAAATCTATTAACAATCATGACAAGATTAACAATGATGAATCAAAATATTCATGATCTATTTAAACTAAATATCACAACCTATTCAAGACTCTTGGAAAATTTGTATTTAGGAGAAACTTGAGACTTTCAAAGCAATGAAAATCACAAGAGTTAGTAGTAATTTTCTCCCCCAGCATAGATTAAAGTAACAGAGAAAATTAGTGATGAGTTCAAAGGGAAGACTACATAGGATTTTTGAGGATAGAACAAATTACAGAACATACCCTACTTACTATATTAAGTTTTAAGCATTTTTCCTTAAGCTCTTGGGCATTCAAATTTCAAAAACTTGTATTTTCTAAACTTTATTTCCATAAATTTTTCATCATTCTAATACAAGTTTATAGTTTCATTCACTTGTTGCATTTTACTTTACATTTCTGTGCACTTAGATCATATGCTCATAATTGATTTTGCACATTGGTAATAGATCTTTAAGTCCTTGAGTGATTGACAAGACCATTTAGGATTTTTTGGATCCTCTTCTCAAGGCCCATGGATTTGAGGTAAAAAGTTTTCAACTCTAAAATTGTTGGAGTTCTAGCACCAAAATTTTCAAGTGTTACAATTTTCTAGTGATAGAAGGATGGCCTTCACTCAACTTCTTAGCTAAAAAATCCAATTGTAATTTTTCTGTTAATGTTGAGTTTTCTAAAAACCTAGCATGCTGCCTATAACTTATAACCTAAAAATTCATTTTAGGTTTTCCCCAAAGCCATCATTATACTTGCAACCTATTTGGGCTTAATTTGTATTTTAAAATTGGTATGGGACTTTCCCTAGATCTAGCATATGGCTTGAAATCAGTTTGTTTTATTTGCTATTTTTCTGTCAAGTGTTGGATTTTCTGAAATCTAGCATAGAGATTACAACAAGTTTGGACATTTCTTGATTTTTTTCATCATGTACTAGATTTTTTAAAACCCAACATATAGCTTGTAACAAAATTACAATTTTAATTTTACAAAGTTTGATTTTGGAATGTACACAAAGGCCAACATATAACCTGTAACCTATCTTAGCCTTTCACTTTGTAAAAATTTTATTTTGAATCTTGCTAGAACCTAGCATGCAAGCTACACTACAAACTTTGGTTGGGTGATCATCAACACCTAGTGTATAGCCAATAATCTATTTTGAAACTTTTTGCATTAAATTTTCTAGTCACAATTTAGGATGTTGCTACTATTCCCTACATTTTCAAAACATAAGCATTAATTTTCTTCTCATGAAGTGCATAGCACTACCACAACCACTTGCACTGCCCTTGGAGTTGTAGTTTTATACTTTACTCCATATGCTGAGATATGCTGAGACTCTCACATGCTAAGTAGTCTCATATGCTAAATAGTTCATACACTAAGCCCTTTACTTTATAACTTAGTTTAATATTTTATTTATTCCTTTTCATCACTCTATAATATTACCATATAACATAGTACATAGGGTCTTGAACTAGGAAGTAGTTTAGGTGTATGAACCTAAGGATCATGCAGTCATAGAAGATTAATAATTACTTAGATGGAGGGGACAAGACCTAGACTTTACCATTATAAATGAGGAGTGTTATAATTTCATTTGTGCTAAAATTTAGGCTAGTCTCCTAATCCTTCATTTGAAATTAGATGTCAAATGATAGTTTCAGATCATCCACTGAAATGGGAAGGAATATATACCTTCCTCTTACAATCAAATGAACCTAATTGAGTTCTACACATACACTTTGAAAAAACTAATAGACATCAATGAGATAAGTAAAAAAGTTAGTTTAGATGAGAATCAAGAGGAATAGAATGAATTTGAGGTAGAGTAGGAGCCAAACACTTTTATCGAAAACATTTTCCAATAGATTTTGCCCAAAGAAACTATCTCTAGCCTTGCACTTGCAATATCCCTAGTAGCTTAGGTTTCTAAATGTTCTCCTATATATCCTACCATGTTTGTTTTAGTTTCTATCATCATAACACATCAATCTCAACCTGTATCTTACTCCACATCATCATTCTCATTAAAGATCTTCACCACTCAACCTCATTCCATGTGCTCAACATCAGTGGTGTCTACATCATTACCTCTTTTCATCATACCAATAGAATCCTCTTCAGGGACTTAAGCTATGAAAATACCCTATACTTCCTTCATCTGATTCATCCCCTAAATGCCAACTCAAACATCCTTTTCCTTATTTAACCCTCTTCTTATAGTAACCACCTTGCCCCTTCCCTTGATACCAATGTCCATTGCATCATCGCAAGCCTCTCAACTCGCTTCATAGTCATTAGTGTAAGCCATGTAACCACTAAAAATGCCTCAAGGCCTAGATCAAGCTTCCAAATGATCCAAGACCTTACCGAAGATCTGTGGAAGCTCAAAGCCTCTACCATTCAGATAGTTAAGATAATGAACTTCTACCAAGATGACCCCATTAGCCCCACTGTCCTACAAGTAACTCTTCACATTAACATTTGTATTCCATAATTCACCAAGTATAATTATGAGGATGATCCAAAATCATACCTTATTATCTTATTCTTTGAGTGCTTGTTGTTGTAAGCTTTGCCTCATACTATTATGTGGGTCTTCCCTATGTCCCTCATTAAGAAAGCCTTGGATTGGTACCATGCATTACCTAGAGGATCCATTACCTCACTACAGGATCTAATTTCATAGTTCATTAGCCAATTCAAGTATAACTTGAAACATGACATAATACTTGATTAATTAATGAATATCAAATAGGGGCCCCTTAAACCTATACATAAGTTTATACAACAATGTAATGCTCTTCTCAATGAGATTCCTAGACCCATAATTGTGAGTCATCTTCTTGCCATCTTCAAGAGCATGGTCAAAAAATTTATTAAGTCTAAACCATACTACCTTGACCCATAGTCCCTTAGCCAAGCCTTCTCCCAAACTAAAAACATAGAGGATGTTGCTAAAGCTAGCAATGATCCTACCTATGTTACATACAAGAAAGGATAGGGAGAGAGGGAAACAAAATCATGTAGTCATGGCCTCTATGTCCAAAGAAACAAAGATCACACAAGGATTAAAGGAAACTCAATCAAAGGCCCTTGCTACTACTTCTCAACCTTAAACATTGAGTGCCTCTACATCTAACCAATCTAGGCCTAACTTTGAGAGAAAGGATTGGATCAAATGTACGAAATTTCCTTGAAAACCATCTAAGATTCTTGACTAGTTACTTAAAAGTGGTCATATTTAGTACAAATAGATGACTGAAATAGGCCATAGGAGGCACAACCATTTGTGTGAGATCACTAAAGATCCCACTGTTGCAACAAAGGATGATCCACCTATGCACAAATACTTCAAACTAGACTTATTTTTCCATTACCACTAGCTCGCTCGTCATGACACAGATTTTTTCTTGGTGTTAAAGGATGATTTATAAAAAAGGATAGATAATGAAGAATTAGTGCTAGATGTGTCAAACCTAGTTAGGCCTCATAACCAACACATGTAGGTATATAAAGATCCTATAAATGTTAATAGTAACCAATACATGACAGCCACATTCAAAGTTAGTAATAGTCCTAAACCTGATAGGGAGCCATTTGTGATTCAAGTACCTCCTCATGATGAAAGGGATCCTTCAACTTCATCAAGTTTGAGAACTCCTTTCGTCATAAGGATACCATCACCTACATCTCTTAAAGAACCATTTTTCAATAAAGTTCCTCCTCCCACTGTCACTAATACATGACAATAGTGTAGTCCCCTTGTTAGTCAACAATGTTGATGTGGAATAAGGATCCAAAGTGGAGTTTCAAGAAGAGACTCCTACTATCAAAAGAAAAGTCAACAGATCTAACAAGGTAAACCAAGCCAAGAGCCAACATATTTAAGCCCTAAATGAAATTTGGGAGTGCTCTCATTCAATGTTGTTAGTGAAGGAAATGGAGAGTATAGGATCATGCAATAGAGGCCTTACACTTTTTCTAATCTTTTGAAGACTAGAAAATAGTTGCATGACTATGTATGTCATCTAGTCACTTAAACATGTATCAATACCACATAGCCTTTTACTTTGTAGCCTCTTTTTTAATTTTTATCTATACATTTCATTTTATTTTACCTTGCTTTGCAAATTTTTAGCCTTATTATAACTTATTTACTACGTAGCCTTTGCTTTACATGTTTGCATCACATTTACAATTTATGCCTATTTTTCCTTTGTGTTTTCCATTAAAACTATCAAATGCTATAAAAAATATAAAACCATAAAACTTTACAAAAAATTAGTAAACAAAAAGCCAAAACATGGCCTACTAGGACCTAAAACTAGTGAAGTTAGGGCCTACGAAGACCAAAAACTAGTGAAGCAATGACTTGCCAGGGCCTAAAACTAGCAATGTAATGACTTCCCTTTTCCTGTTAGATTGTAGCCAATTATGCTTTATCTTATACCTTTATTGTTTTATGCCAAAATTTTCTTTATAGCCTTATAGTTCAAATCATGTAGCCCCTTTTATGTAAGAAAAACATAAAGTAAGCAAACTAAAAGTATCCAAAAATAAAAATGTTATAGCCAAAATGCCCATACCAATAGCCATAGTTACACTTTGTGATGAAGTAATCATCACAAAAAAAATAAATAAAATGTCCCATAGCCATAGTTGCACTATGAAATAACTAAAAACAATAGTAAAATAGTACATGGTCCCAATGGCTATGATATCAAAAATAAATGCCTACAACACCATAACTAGAATGACAAAAATGTAGCATGACTAGCATAGCTAAGGCTAAACTAGATGAGAAAATTATATTGGAAATAATGTAGCATCATCTACATTATTGCCAATACAATTTCCATCACCTAAAACTTGTAAACAACAAAAACATAAGTAATTAGCAACCATCATAGCCAAAAAATAACTCTAAAACCATGTAAACTAAAAAAAATTAAACATAAAATAAAACATACAAACTTTAAAACTTCAAAACAAACCTCTAGAGATTCTAGAGAAATATCTTCTATGACAAAGTTCTGAAGACTAGTTTCTAGCCTATGAAGAATTTTCTCTTCACTCATGTTCATCCAATCAATCTCTTCCAAATCTACCTCTGCTAGGATCTTTCTCCTCTTAGTGTCTATCCTCTCAAGAGACTTTTTAGAGAGAGTAGAATTCATAGTCTCTCCAAAGGCTATAGTGATTTAAAGGGTAGGAGAATCAAACACTACTATTGAGTCTACAAACATCTTGAAGGTATCCTTTGTGTTGATCCCTTGCATGAATATCTCAAGCTTCCTACGCTCAATGGACTCCTCATGTAGCTGCTTTAGATGACTCTCCTTCTCTTCTTTGTACTACTGCTTGTGGTTCTTTTTTTTCCTACCGCACTCAAATACCCAAGCATAATAATCCCTATAGTCTCTAGTCTTATGAACTAGTAGATCCATTTGTATGTTCTTTTCCACATTGCTCCTAGCTGGAGAAACCTTGATTTGGATGGCACTCTAGTAGTATGACCAATTGATTTCCTTAGTGCACAAAGAGTCTCTATTGGTAACATGGACCTCTATAAACTCTTTACAATTCCTAAGGCTTATGTTGTTGTTTGATAATTATTTGACTTGCTTCTCCAAGGCCACGACCTCCTCCCATAGGAATTCATTGGAGCACTGGCACCTCCAAGATGTCATGGCACACAAGATAGCAGACTAAGTGGTCCTCTCATATAACCTATGTAAAACATTCTCCACTTCTAGTGGTAATATAGGGAGCTCATTGAGCTCAATGTCATGCACAAGATTCCATCTAACCTTGGATACTACAACAACCAAAACATAATGAAAAATAAAAACAACAAAAATATTTTAACTTATAAAACCATGTAGACATAAAATAAAATAAAAGATATAAAACATAAAATTCAAAACAAATTATGCTAATTATTTTTACCAACATTAGGAATTATCTATTGCAACTGATCAACCATATCCTCCACCTTCCTTGCATGGATTCTGCCTTATTTGGAACCTCAGCCCAAGGCTTCATTGAGAATGTAGATGTAGATGTTCCCACAAGAGGCTTAGGTACTACATCAAGTATAACCATTAACAAAATTTACAAAAATAAAAAATATAGATAGACATAAAATTTAAAAATAAAATTGTAAACAACACTAAAAAAGTACCTAGAAGGTCATGAGGAGTATCTATAGGAGATTCACCTTCTAGAGACTAATCTACAAATATAGCATCCATAAATTCCAATGCTTCATTGAATACTCTTTATTTCTCCTCCTAACATCTTTGGTCCTTCTCTTCTTAGAATTCCTACAATCATGGCAAAGGAAAAAACATAGAACCAATTAGTAAATATTTTTGTTAACCATATAAATATAAAAAATAAAAATCATAAAAAATAATAAACAAAATTAAATGCATATACACATACCTACAATAGACTAATGCTTCTTGCCAAACCTAATGGTTACCTTCTTATGTGTTGGCTAATCAACAACTAGAGCAATTTCTTCAACTAATGGTCTCTTCATCTCTTCTTTAGTTGTGCCATTAGCTTCTACATGTACCTTCCTAGCTCTCTTGGTGTTACCACATGTGACATAAGGCTCAACCACTATGCTATTAGGGAAAGGAGAATGTGCACCACTAAACATCTTTGTGGTAATGAACAAAGATTCTCCAATATCTTCAACTAGTGGATCTTTCACATGAATCACTCAAATAATGTGTTTGATCAAAGGTTTGAAAAATTGGAAGGGATCATAGGTCATCCACTTTTCTTCCTTCTTAATCACCAAGAATTTCACAAACCTTCTAAGATACGTAGCAAATAATGTGAAAGGCATGTGACATATGGTATCAAGGTTGTTACAAAATTTAAAGATTTCATCCAGTAGCCTAAAGATTAAGAAGGTGGCCCAATTAAACTTAGTGTCATTGGTAAGAATCATTTTCATGGGCCAAGCCTACTAAACACATATGATCTTCTTCTATGATAACAACATGGAAAATTCTTTAGAACAAAATAGAGGATATGTCTCATTGGCCTCTTTGAATTTGCACTAATCAAAGGTCAATCCTCCACTATTATAAGAGTTAAGCTATTCCTCCATCTCCTTCCTATTGTTCACCTCCTTCCTTGATATTATAGAAACCTTGATGCCATTGAAAGGTATACTGAAGAGGTCACTAAATGTAGACTCATTTATGCTCAGGACCACAAGAAAACCATGTACATGAGAGATGATTTTATTAACTCCTTTGTTAAAGGAATCAATTACATTCACCATCTGTTTTGTAGGCATCAATGGGCTATGAAGCATAAAAAAGTCAAGTAAACCTACATCAGTGATCCTCTACTGAATCTTCCTAGGAGCTTTGCTTTCTATCCACTCCTATGATGAGTCTACCTCACCCTAGTTAAGGATGATTTTCTCCTCCACACAACTTAAGGTAATCACAGCAATGGTAGACATACAAGGAAGACTTGCAATCCAACACAAGCAACACACTAGCTTTTAACATAGGTAGAGCATACAAAGCCAATAAATTATAAACACAAAGCTAGGACAAACTAACTAACTAAAACTAAAATAATCAAAGAGCAATAAAAACTAAAGAATGTTGGCTTTACATAAACCAAAATTACATACTTGGCTTAAGCAACACTAGAGTCTTCAAAACCATGATGCATATATGCCTAGCTTTGAGAGACTCCACATGGTATGAGTAGTTCTAATAGCTAAGCGCCTATGGTAAACTTGAGAAAAACATAAGATATAGCTACCAAAGTCATCACTTAGTTGCTACAACACTGCAAATCTTACAACTTGGCCTCATGTAAATACTTCCGAGGCTGTGTGTGCCACTGACAAAACTTGATCACTTTTGATCAATCCTATATCATGTACCCTATACCTTTACCATGAGAACATGTAGATCATTAGAGCAAATGGCTTAATGAAAATAAGAACAAAAATGAAAACTTAGGATAGAGCTTACACTTGAAAATGGTAGAAGTTTTCAGGAGGTTTCTGAAACAAACTATTGATCTAATGGCCTATCATCAAGGTGTTATTAGCATTTTATTGAGCATACTTAGGCATGTATTAGATTTGAGATAGATTTTATATTCTTGCTATGAACAAACCATCAAGCTACTCCCCCTCTAGTTAGGTGTTGGGATCATTTGCCATGAACTTTGCAATGCAACTAGTGGATCCTAGTAAAAGGGTCTCTACAAGTGTAGCTGTAGTATCCATGGCCGAGTGTGACCCCATGATCACATTGAAGTGTTGGAGCAAGTATGCTAGGAACTCTCTTACACCAAGCCTAAACCACACTAAGACATAGTTAAGAACCATGTTGGGGATTAGGCTATTCTATGTGGCTACCCACATGCAACATAGGATCCCAACTAGTTCAACGACAATCAAGATGAGCTTCAAAAATGTCTTGTAAAATTGAGGCATATAGCCATTAGAAAACATGATGATATTAAAGCAAAGTTATGTATTATTAGAACCAAGTACAACAAATGTAATGCCAAAATTTCTATACAAGATTGTACAAAAATACATGAAATAACCACATTCATTAGTTTTGACCATAACAAAGACCAAAGTTAAGCCCATTGACATTTTTCATGAATAATTGACATGAAAATCTGATGAGTGAACCTTTAGGTAAATAATTAGCATAAAACAAAATATTGACTAGACTGATAGACCAAACCGGATAGCATTGAATCTTTATAGATAACAACTGTTGGACCTAGAAATTTTGGTTTCTAGAATGCAAACTAGAATATACCAATTGCCAGAATAGTTTTAGCCTTGAATCCCAAGGGCCTCTAGAAATGGGATTCAAGGCATCATGGGTGATCTAGCAAATTATATAGGTACTTACAAAAGTGTGAAATGTAAACATAAATGGAAATGAAATTACATATCTAGAATGGAAAAAGAAACAAAAATAAAAATGTGAATTTAGATTTGCATAACAATGAACTACAACTTTATTAAGATGGAAAATAAAGTAGCAAGCTCAAAAAAATACAAATTTTGTGCTAGATGCACAAGAAATTTCTTGAAGAAGTTTGAAGTCCTGGGAGATGACTACACACCCCATGATCTAGATACTTTCCAACTCCAATTTCTAGCCACTTCATGCTAGTTTCCACTAGAATAAGCAATTGTGGACATGGATTAGTGTTCAACCTTTGGTGAAATGGTATTATGTGGGAGTCTTTGTGCCCAGCGTAGGTACTAGCTTCATCCAAAGGGGTTACAAGGTTGCAAAGGCTCTTTTGATTATAAAAATGCCAAATGCTACTACTCAAGAGAAGTTGAAAATCAAGTTATGCTATTGTTTTTCTAAAGGTTGTGGAACTAGAATAAGGTGTCTACATTGGATTTTATAGCTGTGAAATTGTTATTTTTGGATACATACATCACTGTCATGATTACTAATAGATTGATGTCAATTTTCAGGTTACAATGGTTACAATTCTTAGCGTAGTTACCATTTATAGTAATTTTGGAATACACTATAGCTACCAAAGCCCATTTGTTTACTATAAATAGCATATGGACTTTTGTGACTATGTTGACACCATTCCAACTATGCTGGTCTTGATGGACTACACTGAAGTTATTGGAAAATGCTAGAAATGATGGAACTAATAGAACTATCTTAACTAATGGAATTGCTAGAACTGACAAAACTACCAAAATTGCATTGCTAGAATTGCTAGTGAACTTGACATCTACATTGGCCATGCTACAACTACTGAAGACTTGGGATGAGTACGTTGGTCACTATTGGAAAAATGAAAAATGAAAAATGCCACTAATTCCAAAATGGAAGATGCCACGAATTCCAAAATGAAAAATATCAACAATTCCAAAATGTAAAATCCCAATAATTTCAACGTTGGGTCTATGTTGGGGTTTGTGGTAACTACATTGGGTTGGAAATGGAAAGTCCCAATAATTTGATCTACACTAGGGGGTGTATGGTTTCAACGTAGTTGTGGATATACCTCTATAAAAACCCATGAAAATGCCAATTTTGGTCATTTCCAAGGCATGTTTAGCCTTCCCAAGCCCAAATATAGACATGAGGTAAATTTTTTCACGTGGGAAGTAACACAACAACAAATTTTGATGCATTTTTCAGCCCCAAAAAGTTAAAAGATGCAAGATTGTAGCTCATGGACTACAAATCTTACATTTACAAACTTTAAGTTGGGAAATGAATGTTACAATTTGCAACATGAATTTTTGGTGGTGTCTCATTGGCCCCTCATTTTTTATGTTTGGAGGATTAACCCAAGAGACATTAACAAAGAATACAAAACACTGCTATAGGTCCATCACCAACATTCATTCTCCATCGATCCAGTAGTATCAAACCAAGTTGAAGAGTACTTGTGATGATGGGATAAGGTTATGATGAGGTCACAGAGGGTACATGAAGTATATAGCTTCAAGAAGATGGTCATAAGGACTAACAATAAATTCCAAATGTTGACATCATGGTTACATTCATGGCAATGATACTTTGTTTGATCAATGTGGTATTGGCACTTTGTCTTTTGAAGTTTTGGTTAGTTGACAATGCATTTGAGGAACCAACATCTCATTCAAGGTTTCTTTGGCCATTAGGCTCCTCCCTTTGCATGTTTGAAGCCATTGATTTATCTTTCTTGGCTTCATTGGCCATTTGGATTCTTAGAAATTTACCTTCCCCATTTTTTTTGGGGTTAAAACCTTCATTGATTTTCATTACCAAGGCTAGTTTGGATTTGGTTTTCCCATAAAACAAGATATGTTACACTCACTGGACTTAATGGTTTTCCTATTAGATGAGATGTGTTACATTTTAATGGAATTAATGATGGAGCGCAAAAAAGGCATGTCCTATGTCCATAATGCATGAATGTCAAACATCAGTCATCATTATCATTAAAGGATGAGGAAGTTATGATTAGGCTATAGGGTTGGGCTCAAGCTATGGTAGTGGCAAGCATGTGAAAAAGGCACTCTTGGACTAATAGGACAAACTCACCAAATATTGCACATCAAGGTCACATGGTAACTTGCTACTACAATGAGTTTCACCTTCATGATGAATTTGGGCTTCATCCTACAAGTACAAATCAAAGAGAATAAGAAAGCTAGCCAAAGAATTCATTTTGTTGCAATGTAATGCATAAGGGCACACTAGCCAACTAGCAAACTAGATCAAAATGGATCACCATTGTCACAACATAAAGGGATCTGTGTAATGTGCATTAGATTCACAAACTCTTATAGTTCATTTAATGTTCCAAATATAGAGAAAGACAACATGCAAGCTCACTTATCATAGGTCATCAAAGTTATCAAAATTGGTCATCTGTTCCAACTTGTTAACAATGGTAAACATTATAAGCAAACATGTTAGTGTTAGATGTAGTCAATGGCTCTGTGATGGCTTTAATGTGGCATAAAAAATATTTTATTGGGTCATTATTAGGCTTAAGTTCTAGTGAGGAACTTGTTCTTATAAATTTTCTCCTCACAATTATGATCAAGATGGGAATTTTGACTAAGGAACCCTCCATGATATCTCTATCTTCGAGGTCAGTGGTCATCAAGCTACTTCAGGGAACTAAGGTTGTATGGTAAAATGGCCTTGAGGCTTGAGTTTTGGGCATGTAAGGTTAACTTGGTTTAATGAAATCATCCAAGGGATTTATTTAGGCTTTAAGGCTAGTCAAGTTCACTTCCTCATCTTCCTAGCTTGATCCTACATGACAACATAAGCACAACAAGTGGTCCCTGTGTAATAAAATTGTTAAATAATGTAAAATAAATTAATAATAATGCATATATGAGTCAAGAACACATTAGAGAAAAGGCCAAACATATTTTAATCATGGTGAACAAAGGATATAAAAGGTGGGTAAAGATAAATAAGATGGAAAAAAAGTCAAACAAAGGACAAATAAGGTCAAAACAAGTTGAGGCATCATGAAAGTATGAAAAATAAGATCAAATATGGAGAAGTGATATTACAATTTTGCTAGTTTTAGGTCTTAGTAGGCCATGTTGCCAATTTAAGGCCTTGGAAAGTCATAGTTACATGTTATCAAATGATGATCAAAGATGATCAAAACCCCATTAGTTAACACCAATCAAAGAATAAACAAGGATAAATAGAGGTCATAATAGAGAGAACAAAGGTAAATTTGATGAAACTAAAGTGATGTAGAGGCTAGATGAGGTCAACTAATGTTATTCAAGGTCAAAAATGCATAACAAGGTCAAAACAAGTTAAAGCACCATGAAATAAGGTCAAATATGTCAAAACGGAATACATCTGGTAAAACTTGCTCAATACTAGTCAAACAAAGTTTCTATTTTTGAAATGTAAATAGAAACAAAAATGGAAATGGAAATGCAATGGATGTGGTAAAACATGTTCAATATTGGTCAAACAAGATTATATTTTGCCAATTTTAGGCCTTAACAGGCCAACGCATTGGGCTATAGGATTGCCAAGGGCATTTGGGTACTTGGTGGGGGTGGGGGGTAGAGGGGCGGTGGGGGTTTGTGTTGGGGGGTTATTTCAAGGTAAAATTAACACTTTTTCTTGTGACTATGTTGGGCTCTACTAGTGACTATGCTGGCCTAGTATAATCATGCATTCCCTAGCGTATTCAACATTGATAACTAGTTTCCTAGGCTCAGTATGATCACTTTTGGACTCTTAATGGTCCATATAGCTAGCGTAGTGGGTGGGTATTGAGGGTTGACAAGTTTTGGCTTTGTTTTCTACATTCTGGAAGCTAAAATTGATGTTTTCATTGGTGACTTTGTTGGGCCACCATAGTCATGGTAGGCCCTAGCATAGTCACATGGATTAAATAAAACACTAGGGTTCCAAGATTATTCTTAGTACTTTACTAGCGTCCTAAGTTAGCACTAGGTCATGGAAGGACTGAATTGGTTGTTTGAAGGTCAAATTTGGGCAACAAAATTGGATTTTATGGTATTTCCCATTTGACTATGCTAGTCAAGTGTAGTCATGCATTATGCCAATGTAGTTAATAGGAATATGATGTTTCCAAGATGAAATAGAGTGAAATTGTAGTTGGATGAAGTGGGACAAGGTTCTAGGCTTCTTTAGTTAATTTTGGATCATTCTTAGTGGTATAGTATTGGGTAATGTTGCCACAAACTATGTTTCCACTATGACTACATTGGGCTAGCCTAGTCATAAGCTTCCCTAGCATAGTCATGCATGGGATATGATTTTTGATGAGTTTTCATGCCCAATTGACCATGCTAGTGGACATTCGAGGTTACTAGTGATGCTAGCTAGGGTTTTAGTGTGAAAATTGTTAGTCCTAGTGTTTGTTTAGGCCTTGGAAAGGCCAATTACCTCTTGATACACTAGCCTAGCATAGTCATGTAAATTCTAGCATAGTTGGGGGTTGGAAAATTGAAAATACTAGGTTTTATTATCAAAACAAGCTCCGGTAGGGTACCTAGGTTGACCAAAAGTGGATTTGAGTTATTTATGGTAAATGTTGGTTAATCTTGAGTGGACTATGCTGGGAACCACTAGTGACTACACTTGCCCAATGTAGACAATCATAGCTAGGGTTGGAAAATGTTCCAAATGGAAAAAGTGGTAAGTTTTTTTTTGGTTTTAAGTTCTACTGGGTTTTGAGGTTCTCAAGAAGTGGGCTTGACTAGGAAATGATTAGTTTCAAGCATTTTAGATGGACTACATTGGGAACCATCAATAACTATGTTGGCCCAATGTAGTCACCCTTGGGAAATGCATTTTGGAATGGGAATGATGAATTTTTGCTTCTCTATTTAGTTTGGCATGGTCCTAAGGTCTTTGAAGGTGGATTTTGACTTGGGAATGACTTGTTTAAGGTTTTTATGTGGACTACACTAGGCACCATTAGTGAATACATTTTCCTAGCATAGTCAAGCAACCCTTAATGTAGTTAGTCTTGGAAAATGAATTTTGATGGATTTTTTAATGGTTTTGTCTTGCTTGGTCAATAGTCTAAGGTCACTATGGGTCCTAGGGAGGTTTGAAGGATGTGAAGAAGTTTTGAAGGCTTATCATGGTTCCTATGGTCAATTCCATTTGCAAGTCATAGCCTCCCTCCAATGTAGTCATGAGTTTTAATCAGGTGTTTACATCATTTGATGAAATTGACCAATTTTCAAGGCTTCTAGGAGCTTTGTCCATGGTTTTGGAAGATGGCATGGATGATTGGAGTCAATTGGAGGTTGGATGAATGAGAAATGGTCTATTCCATTTTTGAATATGCTAAGCCAACATAGTCATACTCCTACCTAGTGTAGTCATGCCAAAAATTTAGTTTGTAACAAGGTTTGATGTTATTTCGGTGCTCAGTGACTACTAATTTCAACACTTAGTTACTAATTTTAGCATCATGGCTTCATGGATCAATTCTCAGCATAGATGGGCTAATGGAAGGTGGTAAAAAGCATCATATAATGGGCTGGCATAGTCAAGCTCTAGGTCAACATAGTTAGGCTCTAGGCTAGGTAGTCACATGGAATAACCAATTTTTACATGAATTTTTTGGTTTTTTGACGACTTAGTTTTCATCCATGTTGACACTTGGTTTCCTAGCCCAAGCATGAAGTTTTTTAGCATGTATGTAGGACTAGGGATTAGGTTTTAGGAGTGGATGGAATTTGGCATCTATTCCAAGGCTTCGAAGGGCCTCCACCCTAGAATAAATAGACTTGGAATGCCAAAATCCTAGCATAGTCATGTTTTCTTGGTCTATTTTTTGTGTGAATTTGGTATTTTATCATAATAAAAGAGTATGAATTTTTCCATGTCATGGTGTGATCTATTAGTTCATTGTTCAAGGATTCCAATGGCTATGGAATCACTAAATTTAAACAAGAAATTATTTTTTTAGGGTGTTTTTGTAACCTCATGAAAAATTGGATTTTGGCCATGACAACCACGTTTAGGTCAATTTTGTAATTTATTCTGAAGAATTAGTTAACAATTTTTATGTTTTCTTGTTATGGCATTATATTTTATGGTTTTATAATTCCAATGGCCATGAAATCATCAATATCAAAAAAGCAGTTAATTTTTTATGAATGTTTCTATAAAGTGGTGTAGAATTAAGGCTTTATGGTTGTTATGCATTTACCCTTGTGAAGATGGGCAAAGTTGAGACATTGAAAAAGTTTTCCCAACAACATCACATGATCCTAGGGATTGGATGACATGTTGGAAAGGGCTTAGAGATGGTTTGGATCAAATTAAAAAAAATTTAATATTTTTTGTTAGCTATTTGCTACAACCATTCTAGTTTTTGTGTTGTTGTCGTTCAATTCTATTGAATTTGGTTTATGGACTTAGGTTATGTTTTGAGTTTCTCTAACCATGAAATTTAACATGAAAATTTAAAAATTTAGTTCTACACTGTCACTTTCATGTTTTTGGTTCTAAACCATCAATTCCATATTTTTTATTGTGAACTATCATTTTCATGTTTTTAGCTCTAAACTATCATTTTCATATTTTTTTTTTGTAAGCAATCATTTTCATATTTTTTGTTGTAAATAGTCATTTTCATATTTTTGGTTTTAAACTGAGTTGTAAATAGGCTATAAATGTTTGCTAGTTTAAGGTCATGGTGGACCATAGGGTTGCCATTTTTAGGCCTTGGTGGGCTATGATCCATACTTGCCTAGTAAGTATGGGATACTTTCGAAAGAGCATATAAGGCTAAAACCAACCATGAAGCATGATACAATGTTGCAAAAGTAAATAAAAACCTGTTAACAAAAGAAGTGGTATGGTGTTTATTATGAACTCATTGTTTGATTTTCAAGTGGTCAAGGAATCCTTTTGGTGCAACTTTATGTTCACCACCTTTCTTGTTAACCAGGACAAGTTGTATGAATTTTCGTTGGTGACTTCATGTCATAGAGTTGATGTTGTAAGCATCGTTATTATCTTTATTTTTGGTGGCCCTAGTCTAAGTGTTAATACAATTTGATTTTCTTGAATAGCTCTTTCACTTATGAGATTCATTTTATAAGCAATGAGAGCACTTTTAAGCTCTTCAAATTTTAGAGTTAAGAAGTCTCTAATTTATTCCATGGTTGTGACCTTAGGTCTAAACTCTAGTTGAAGAGTTTTGATCATTTTAATGATTACATCACTTCTGGGCAAGTCTTTACCAATACCTCTAGTGGCTACAACAATATCATTCTCTAGAGAAGTATCTTTTAACTTTTCACATTCTCTCATATTAAGCTTATCATATTCACTTTGCAAGACTAATATTTTTGATTGCTTAACAATAGAGGTACCTTCATATGTAGCTTCCAGAATTTTCCAAATTTCTTTGGCCATTGTACATACCACTACTCTATTAAATTTGGATTTATTTAAAGCACAATATAAAAAATTGTTTGCTCTAGAATTGAACATGAACTTAGCTTTCTTCTCTTGCATCCATTTGTTATAAATCTTAATGATGTCGATGGAGCTATTAACAAGTAGAGCATAGCCTTTAAGGATGGATTCCCATAATTCAAATTCCATAGATTTGAATAATCCTTGCATTCTAGCTTTCTAATAGGTGAAGTTAAATTTGTCAAACATGGGTGGCTTTGTGTAAGATGTTCTCTCCATTATTCACTCTTGAAGTTGATGATGATAGAGAAGAGTACCAGGCTTNTTTGTGTAAGATGTTCTCTCCATTATTCACTCTTGAAGTTGATGATAATAGAGAAGAGTACCAGGCTCTAATACCACTTGTCGATCATTAAACTTAG
The DNA here is from genome assembly GCA_015680685.1 of Gnetum montanum. Taxonomy (NCBI): domain Eukaryota; kingdom Viridiplantae; phylum Streptophyta; class Gnetopsida; order Gnetales; family Gnetaceae; genus Gnetum; species Gnetum montanum. The sequence goes on along the minus strand of MNCI01027882.1, from coordinate 345,083 downwards.
GAGGTGGGAAATGAATAATTTTTCCAAATTAAAACTTTTGAAGACAAAGCACACACACTGAATTTAACATGATTCCCAAACTTGGGTAGTCCACACTCAAAGGGTAGATCACAAGAATACCTCTGGACTTTTTTGCTCTCAAATGTGGTTTGAAGGATCCACACCCTATATAGTATTCAAGCCCCACTTCAGACTATTGTGTTGCAACATCAACCACTCAATCCTACAAGGTTTGATTAGGCTTGGAATTTGACTTTCAAGCTTCCACAACCTTTACAATCTTGAGCTCCACTCTAGAGTGTTGTTCCATAACACCAATCACTCAATCTTGCAAGATCCCAACAAGCTCAAGTAAGATGTCTTCCTACAAGAAGTACATCAACCCCACAAAGCAACAAGATAGAATAATTACAAGGCATAATTACAACTTAGTTTGTTGATCCTTGTACTTTGAAGTACCACACACTTTACAATGAACAAATTTTGATACAATGAAGAGCAACAAAGATTACAATGACTATATAGTGATTACACATAAGCTTGCATATTTCCCGATGCATATGATGTCTTCTTATAGTTGGCATGTTTCTAAATCCATCTTGGAACTTGTGCAATGACTAGCCAACACTCATTAACAATCATAGAAGATGTCTTCTTCATGCCTAAGACATCTTTCTATATGTTCCTTCTATTTTGGAAAGATGTCTTTGCCTAAAAAAAGACATCTATTATTTCCTAAAGATGTATTTATCTATACATCCTTCAATTCTACCAAGACATCTACTATTTCTTAGAGACATCTTTCTTTAACCTTGCTTTGCATGATGAATTTTTTATTCCTTGATGATTCACATTTAGTTGGCTATGTCAATGAGGCCTCATCGATGCAGCCTTATTGACTAGGCCTTGTCAACGAGGCTTAGTCAACACATCTTACCATGTTTCAATGAGGCCTTGTCAACACAGTGTTGATATTTGGCTATAAATATGTGCATGCAACTACATTTACAATAATTAGAGATTGTAGTTGTAGCAGAGCTCTTGCAATTTTTCTATTTGAGAGTTAAAATTTTTCCCTGAGTGCTTATGGTAAGAAACATTGAATGTATGAATGTTTATTCAAACATTATTGTACCTGATCAAGACAATGTATGTGGCAACAAAGATGAGCTTTCTAATAAGCCTTGTAGCACTTTGAATAGATTAGCTATTTTAATTATGCATTCAATGTTTTTAATTATTTATTAAATATTTTCCATTAGTTATTAAATATTTTTTTAGTTATTACATTAATTAAGCAATTAAGTGAGATAGATTATACACACAAGTACCACCATTTTGAGTGTAACACATATTTTCTTGGTAATTCTAGCAACATTATTGCTTGGTATACCCAGCAGTGGATACATGGGTTCAGGACATGTATGGAAAGTGGGATCTAATGCTTATGTTAGAAATAGTTAAATGCTATTTGATTAGTTAATTTATTTTAGTTAATTAAATTCCTTTTATCCACATTTTGAGCACCAAACTATAAAAAACAAAATGATAAAAATTGGATGCCTCACTTGCACTTAACCATACCAACAAACATCACAAGTGTAATTGGAAAGAAAATGATTAACCTTAAGGCTAGATTCACTTCCTAAAGGACTAGTGCATTGGAAATGATAAAGTTCATGGAATTCGACTGAATCGTAGGTGAACACTTTGTGATTCATATGGTTGGGCATAGTGGTACCTCATCACTCATCATTGACACTGTTGTTAGGGACTTTGTTTGTGGAACATGTGCTATATAGGTCTAAGTGAATATCATTGTACAAACCTCAAGGTCATATCATTCCCACTATACATTGAATTGTAAAAGCACAATGAGAATTTTATTTTGTTTTGCAACATGTCTTCTTCTTCTTCCAAGCACAAAGATACCATACCACTAGTCCCATAGGAGTGCAAGGTGGTATATACTCATCTAGATGAGTTTGTGTCAAACTACACCTTCATCCTACATTAGGATGAATAACCATGATGGCATGATATGTAGGGCAACATCATTCTACCCCTGATCGATCTATGCTTGGGATGCTATTCAAAACCCTTAAGAAGTTGGGCATAGTAGATCCTCACAAAGAATACGCTATGGATGGATATGACACTCAAAAATACTATCCCACTAAAACACAACATAAAAAATACCAACATTAAGAGAAGATCCACAATGCTATGAAGGGGAAACATTTCACTAACCCCTTGTTCCTACTAGATCAATATGACAATGAGGATCCTCCCTTGGAAGGTTCTCAACATGAAGATTCTCAACCCCTTGTTATAGATGGCAAGGGTGTGAACCTGAACCTATGATCCACTATCCATAAAATAGGTTTAGGAAGAAGTTATAGCCAAGGTAAGGACTTAGGCAACCATCACAACAGTAAGGGATCTAAGGATGGTGATCATAATAAGTGTAAGAGTGGTGGTGGATACCATGGTGGCAGTGGTAGTCCACCTTCCTCTTCATCCTCTTCCTCCAATGCTCAACATTTCTCTTCATCTGATGGCTCTCATGGAGGCCACCATTGAAATAATCATGATGAAGGTGATCAATGAGATTAACAATGACTGTGAAGGCTACCAAAATTGAAGGGGCGGCCAAAACCATCATCGACATCATCAACATAGCAATAATGATTAACCTCTATTGGAAACTCAAAGTATGATCAATATTCTGGAGGCAATTAAAATTCCAACTAATCATATGAAGGATAGATAAATCAAGTGCCTATACATGAACAATATCGCAATATTTGAGGGGGGATACACTTCTAATCCATAGACACATCTACAAGCTTTTCATGATGCCTATGCCTTATAGAACATAGAAAACAAGTGGCAAAAACTCAAGCTTTTTCCAATGACAATCATCAAGGAAGTTGAAATTTGGTTCTAATATTTGGAACCAAAATCTATTCGTAGATGGAGTACCATGCTAGAGCTATTTAATGACAAATATCAAATGTACTCCAGAGTGTCTAATCTAAGAATGTAAATCCAAGGCTGGAAATAGAAAAAACATGAACCCTTGGATGCTACCATGGGCTAATACTATTCACTCTTACACCAATGCCCTAGCCATGGTTATTCTCAGAGGGAATAACTTTGCCACATCATATATGGGCTCAGAGCAGAAACAAGAAGAACCCTTGGGATGTATGCCCAAGGAAGATTGTCTAAACTAAGAGCTCATAAGATCCAAATGCTAATTGAGTAGGTAGCAAAATAAGAAGTTGAGCTATGAAAAAATGAAAGTGCTAAAGAGTATAATAGGAATGCTTCCATTAGAAAATGAGAGGTTTGATTTTGTGATGAGGAGGAATCACCACTTGATAAAGTGGTGAATAGGAAAATCTTGCCCATCCAAAAATCTATTTATAATATTTTATCCAAGGTTGATAAGTTATGGAGCTCTTTGAATGAAAAATTTTAAACTTCTTTGAAGATTACTGAAGAATCTAAAGAGCAAAATAGTGATCATAATCACAAGAGGCAAAAAGAAGCTAAATGTGCCTAACAAAGAGGTAAGGACAAAGCTTCTACAATAGAGGAAGTTGTGGAGTCTAACCCTAATGATGAAACTAAATGTGACATCTATCAATACAAACATACAAAGGGATGTTTTCTTATAGTGTCACACTTACAAGAGTCTAGAGTGTATGCATTGAATCCTCGCCTAGCATGTAGGCAAGCTCCAAGATGATTGTCTTATCCTCAAGGTAATCTAAGCTAGTTCCACCAATAGCAACAAGCTTATTATCCAAGTGGAACTCCTCCACAACCATATGAACAATACTAATAGTGGTACCAACCACAATCATGGGGAATGCCATTGCCAAGGCAGCAGCACCCTTATAGGCAACTAGATCCATATGGGTACTATGTTTAGCAACCTGTCTCCCCTAGGAGTTTTGCAAGTCATACATCATTCCAACATCACTATAAGCCTCTAGAGTATCATTGAATACATTCACTATCTACTCAAGGAAAAACCCATATCCATATCCATATCATCTTTCACATCCCTCTACGCATACACCCCCACCTTCAACTCAATTACTTCCTACTACATCCATGTGGGGTGAGATTCCTCCAAAACCACAAAAAATAAATGCTATGAGGTCTATACACTCACAAACCATTTTTCAGCCAATTTTTCCAAACAATTTATCTAGGAAAAGATCCTTCTTATGAGCCAACAATCCTCTCTAGCCCTCACAACCTAGTCTAACTAATCATCTTGCATCTCTAGCAGCCTCATCCTCTGCATCAAACACCTTCAAGTGCCCTTCAAACTAAGTTTCACCTTGAATATGCACTATAATGTTAACTCATGCTATTTCTAACTGGATTAATATTGGCAATCTTCCTATAAAAATATCTAATCCAAGAAGTCCACTCATCTATCTATAGATCACTAGACATGAGCCATGCAAAGCTCTTCTTAACTCTAGTTCTAGAGTTAATCTCATCTCCCATGACATGTACAAGTCCTTGAACCTACTAATCTCATCTCTCATGACATGTACAAGGCTTGGAACATTCATCTAGAATTAGTAGATCAATTGATTATTGTCTCTCTAGAATTAGTAGAGGATATTGTAACCATAGTTTGTGGGTGATCCTATCCTATTTATTTTCTAGTAATCAAGGTGGAAAACTACAAAAGTGACTTCCCCATCATTATGGGAAGGGCTTGGTTAAGCATAGTTTATGAACATATGGGTATAAAGGACCTATCATTAGAAATATCCAAGGAAAATGAGCTAGGAAAGATATAGAAGAAGCATATTTCATGCATTAGGTATAGTGATAATGGGTGCAATTTCATGCAAAATATTTGATCAATCAAGAGCACATACACTAAATTATGCAATCGGTGTGCACAAGAGATCAATATTCAAAAGTGTCTGTGCACAACAACCACAAAATAAGAGGGCACCTAGTGGTTGATAGCAAATTTAGATAGTAGCACACTATGCATGGAGCCAACTAAGAGCCTAACATGTGCATATGTTGAAGGCATGGACAAAATTGAATAAGTTCATTCCCAACACTTTGATGAAGATGATGCTAACTTTTGGGGAGAGATGGAAATCCATGATCACTTCAAGTAGGAGTCCTTAGAACTAAAAATTTTATTGGTCGGAATGGAGTATGCATTTTTAAAGAATGGCAAATTAATTAATATCAAATTTGCTCTTGAACAAAAAGAAAAGTCATTAAAGGTAGTGAAAAAATGGTCAATAGCCTTTTCTTGATCATATCCAAACCTAACAGAAATCAATCCAAGGATATGCCAACATCATATCTACACTGACTTAGCCATGAAGCCTATAAGGCAACCACAAAGGTGGCTAAACTATAAATTGAGGTAAATAATCAAGGAGGAAATAGAACAACTTCTCAAGTCATGGTTCATCTATCCAATTATAGATAGTGATTAGGTTAGTCCACTTGTAATTGTACTAAAAAAGGATGGCAAATAGTGAGTCTGCATTGACTTTAGGCTATTGAATATGGAAATATTTAAAGATCATTTTCCTTTACCATTTGTGAATCAAGTGTTAGACACCATATCTAAGTATTGTTATTATAACTTATTGGATGGTTATAGTGGCTATAACCAAATCCAAATTTCACCCAAAGATCAGGCCAAGAAAACATCCATGAGTCCCTAGGAAACTTTTTCATATTGTAAGATGTCATTTGATCTATGCAATTTCCTTGCAACATTTCAATGCTTAGTCCTTAGTATCTTTCAACAACAGATTAGTAGTGATGTTGAAGTCTTCATGGTTGACTTTTCCACCTATGGAGCTACCTTTGAGCAAGCCCTGGACCAACTTGAGCAAGTACTAAAGAGATGTGTAGAGATAAACCTATGGCTCAACTAGCAAAAGAGCCATCTCATGGTCCAAGAAGGCATTGTGCTAGAGCATAAAATTTCATAGAAAGGGATTAAGGTAGACCTAGAAAAGAAAAGGGTCATCCAAAAAATAACATGTCAACCAAAGATAGTTAAATATGTTTGGTCATTCCTTAGACATACTGGCTACTACCAACGATTTATAAAGAATTTCTCTAAGATCACAAAGCCATTGGTAGAGCTTACAAAGAAAGATGCACCTTTCATCTAGAACAAGGAATGCAAACACACATTCCAATAATTAAAGAAGAAACTTGTAGAAACACCAATTCTATGAGCAACAGACTAGTCTAGACACTTTCACATCATGATAGATGCATCTAACTATGCTTTGGGAGTGATGCTCATGCAGATGGATGATAAGAAACATCCATGTTACATCCATTGCATGAGCTAAAGCATTTTGGGAGCATAGTTAAACTACACCACCATGGAGAAAGAATTAATAGCAGTGGTGTACGCTTTGGAAAAGTTTAAACACTATGTGCTTTGTTACAAAGTATTTTTGCATACAACCCATAGTCCAATCTTCTTTCTCATAAACAAGCCAATGATGAGCCCTCGTGTCATATAGTGGCTTGTGATCTTGTAGGAATTTGATTTCACTATGGTAGATTGAAAAGGGACCAAGAATGTGATCACTAACCAACTCTCTCATTTAAGATGGGATAATAAAGAGGAAGAGAGCTTACTCTCTAATAAATTTCCAGATGAACTCCTCTTTATAGGAGTAATAACTGAACAAACACCTACAAAAGCAACATGGTATAATGGCATCATCACCTACCTTCTCAATCAAGAGATGCCACAAGACTTGGATTTTAGGAAGAAGCAACAATTTTTTCATTAGGTCAAATATCTCATGGAAATTAATGGATACCTCTACAAGGTATGTACTGACGACCTGATTTGTTGGTGTGTCCTTGATAAAGATCAACTATGCATTCTCTAAGATGCTCACAAAGAGCCTTGTGGAGGCCACTATGCAGGAAGATGTATGGCCATAAAAATCCTGATGGTAGGATATTATTGGCCTATAATCTTTAGGGATGTCCACCAGTATATCAAGTCTTGTGAGTGTTGTCAATGAGACAAGGGGATGACAAATCACATGGAGGGTCCTCAATAGTGTATTCAACCATTGAAGCCTTTTGACATATGGGGCATTGACTTCATGGGTCCCATCACACCCATGTCCAATGGCAAGGCATATATTATAGTAGTAGTTTACTATTACATAAAATGGGCAAAAGTAGCAATCATTACTGATTGTACATCATCGACTACTATCAAATTTATACAACAAAACATTTTGATTAGGTTTGGGATGTCATGTTCACTAATTTCTGATAATAGAACTCATTTTATAGGTGCCACCTTTAGAAATTTAATGCAACACTTGGGGGTAGAACATAAATTAACAACACCTTACCATCCCCAAGCTAATGGTCAAGTAGAGGTAACCAACCAGGAGATCACAAAAATACTAATGTAGACCATTAACAAATATAGGAAAGATTTAAGTACAAATCTTAACGATGCTCTCTAGGCTTATCATTTAACCTAACCTTCCTATTGGCTATTCTTCCTACAAGTTAGTGTACAGGAAACTTCCAATACTCATGATTCAATCTGAGCTCTATACACTCTCAAAAACCTATGATCTAAATCTTAACCTAAGTATAGCATAGAAAGAAAGACTGATCAACCTAAATGTGTTAGATGAAAATTTATTAGTGGCCCTATCCTTGAATGAGGTGAACAAGGCATTCAGTAAGCAATGTCATGACCTTAGAATCAAGAAAGTAAAACTTCAACCACGAGATAAGATTCTCTACTGGAATCCCACATATGTACCCCAAAAGAAAAAATTCCAAACATCGTGGGAGGAACCTTACATAATTGATCAAACCTTTCCCTTTGGGTTCATGTTAATCTAAAAAATTTAATATCCAAATAAAAAGTAGTTGTTCAACATCCAACAAGTAAAGCCTTTCCTAGAACCAAAATAGGCCAATGTAACTACCACCTCAATGGATGGACAACAACATTCTATTTTTCAGATCTCCTCCTTCCAACTTAGTCATGGTGGAGATGGCCATCTGTGCTAACAATCCATTTGGCTTCTTGGTTTTTCTACTTTTTTTTTCATATTTTTTATTTTTACAAATTATTTATTTTACAAAATCTTTATTTTTCTAATTTTTCAGATTTTACACCATCTTTAGTACCTTTGAACCTTCTTGACTATTTTAAACTTTCTTATATTTTTTACTTTATTTTTTTTATTTAAGTATGATATTTTATCATTTTTGCTTATAAAGTGTGCTTTATTGTCATAGGACATAGTGCCACTGTTGTTGTTTACTAATGATGGTTTGTGCTTAATGTGTGATTGTTGATGTCTAGTTTCTATTTTTTAATTTTGATGTCTGATGACTTTGACATGGTTTCTTTTTCATGGAATAGGTAGTGAGTGCACATCATCTACCCATCCAATGAACTTTATTATTTTCTTATTCTAGGAATTTGAGGTTCCTTTCATTAAAGAAACTTTTAATCAATGGGTGACCTTGGTAGTTTTAGAATTAAGAAGGATTCAAAGATTTGTAAAGGGTGTGACTTCAAAGGGACTCAATACTCTTTGTACTCTTCTACTTACTTGAGTGCTTGAGTGTGTTTCACAAGCTTCTTACCATTCCAAACCATCCACTGAAGGAAGTCAAAATAATGTCGTTGCATGGTGTGGTTCCCATTCAAAAAAAATGATGGGAATTCAAAGCATACCCCTTCAACATGAATAAGTCCTTGTACGGTGTGGTTTCCATTTCAAAAAAATAAATTAAAAAATAACAATGGAAATTCAAACCATATCCCTTGGACAAATAAACAAGCTACAAGCACTAGTTATGGGACTTGAATAGCATGCACCTATGCCTAAAGGTCCACTTTAACTAAGGCCCTCTTTCTCTCACTTCTTACTTCTCTTTTCTTCTTTTTGTGGAACAGTGGTTGTTTTGTGGAAGCACTCTTGTGTTTCAAGTGAGTAGATCAATTTTGAAGTGGCAATGCAAGGCCACTAAAAGCATATGGTTTTGGTCTAGATTGAGGATGGAACTTCTTGGCTTATTTTAACCACAAATTTCACAAGGGACTTCTTATGACACTAATTTGGAACTCCATTCCACCTTCTATATTTTCAAGAACTTGTGTATTTTTTGTCATTTTCTCATGACACATGAGGATTTTTTGCAATTTTTCAGAGCCCAAAACCTTCCAGAGCTCATAACTTCCCAACTATTTGTCCAAATCACTCCATTTTTTGACCCTACACTTACTGGAGGTAAGATCTTTATCATGGAGGCCACAAACCTTAAGGCTTCTGTTGAAATTTTTTTAGAAATTTTTCTAACTCCCCAAAGGGTTAATAACCTTAATAACATAGAAACATCAATTTTTTCAAAGATTATCCCTTCCACGAACCTTTGGGATGGTTTACTAATGATAATATATAAATAACGTGACAATTAGATTAATTAATTTATCCATAATCACAACTTAGCCAAAGTGTAACAATCTTTAATAGATAAGGTATCCCAATTGTTCTAAGGTTACATAATGATTGCTAATCCATGGTCTCATTGTGATTACAAATGACACCAAAACAAAAATTCCCATAGGAAGGAGAAGCCTTGCAACCATGGGAGAAATGGCCTAGAGCTGGAAGGGGCCAACAAGAACAAGGCCAAGAGTTACCAGAAGCAACCCATGCAATGGGACCTCTTCATGAGGAGCCCAAGGTGGAATCTATCTAATAGATTCCAAAATAAGAAGTGCTGATAGAACAATCCCAAAGAGGAGAAGTGCTTGAACCCATGCCAAGGCTTAAGGTCACCTTGACTCAAGCCTACCTAGACATCATCAGGTCTCAAGAGATCCAAATATTAGTTCTTCAAGAGATCAATTTTAGACCATTTTTGGAGAAATCTGCAAAGGATCTCAAGACACAACGACAAGCCTCTTCCATGTGGCCAATCATCACATATAGTGGGGAATGGTACATGGAAAGATATATCTCTTCTAGAGTAGCTAAAGGTTGGGTTCCATTGTTAAAATCAAGCACATTCAAGTGTACTACTCAGCAAAAGCTATTGCATAGGCACTTGGATTTCCTAACATTGAAAAACAACTAGTAGAACTATCCACAAAAGACAATCCTAAGGCTAAGGAAAAGTAGACCTAGCAATGTTATGGGGTTGACCATAAGGAGTATGGTGCACTCACACCAGTGGAGCAAATTTACTTCAAGATTGTGGCCTATCACCTCAATCCAATGGTGAGGCTAAGAAAAGTAACTACCTTCTCCACCTAAGCATGTGTCACTCTAAGCAAAAAATTTCCCATCAACCTTCCATAGCTGATCTACTTAGAGATTGAGAAGCACTTCAAAAAATGAATGTGGAAGGAAGACCCTAACTTTTCTATTCTTCATTAGGAAACTTTGCAAAAGGATAGGAATTGTTCACTATTCCAATGATATCCTTAGGCATGCTTCTTTGGCCTCATGATCAAAGATCTTGAAAGATAAAACACCAATGACAACCCAAGAAGAGGAGTAGCTACCACCACCACCCACTTAGGAAACAATACGAAAGGCTTGTGCAGTGATTGAATAGCTACATAAAATCTAAGAATAGATCGTGAATGAACAAGAGTAATAAGTAGAAACAAGTGGGGTAGATCCATCTATATATCAGCTAATGATGAGTCACCTTAATGAGGTGGCTCGAATAGTTAGCCAGATAGAGAGGGGTGATCCAATATTTTCTACCCAATGAATGCAGTTTCTTATGAGGTTAAATTCCAACACTTGAGAGGTGATGGTGTCACTATCAACATACCATCTATTCCCAGAAATATTTGGGAATACTACCACTATCTTAGTGTATATGGAGGAAGGCAAAGCAATAATTGTCTTGGTGATGCAACACCAAGGGTAGGAAACAGCAGCTGAAGTGGTGGCTAACTGTGTAGCTGAAGCATTGAATGCACCTACAACATTTGTACCAAACATATCTGCACTTTAAGATGTTCATATGTCTGCAAGTATGGTCAATAGAAAGTTAGACGTAGCTCGGAATGAAACGTTGCTAGAACAACTAGTGGGAACTAGGCAACTAACTCTGGACATCTTTGATCTTTTGGAGAACATCACTAAAACCTAGTCAAAGCTACTAAATACAAAGGGAAAATGCATTATTTTGGAGGGTCAACTAGAAATTTCTTAAGAACAAAATCAACCCTTGTCCACAGTGGTTGCCGAACTTTGTGCCTAACTTGTGGAACCTACAATCCTTAACCCAGCAATAGCAGGAGACAAAGCTTTCAAATAGCTTCAAGAAAGATTCTAGAAGGTTGAGGAGGAGGCAGTTATAACCATCTTCAAACTATCCATAGTTGAAGCTAAAATTTATTCAATTTGGAAGGACTTGAATCAAATGCATTAGGAGAATAAAGCCCTAACCACACAAAATTATCACCTACACAATGTTGATGCATAAAAGGACCAAATGTAAGAATTTCTTCATCAAGAATAGGAGCAGCTTACTAGGGTGAACACTGAACTAAGGAGATTGGTTGCAAAGAAGTGAAATCTATTGTACTAACTAAAATCATTAGTGTAAGGTTGGAAGGGAAAAAAACACCAAAAGATCATTGGACGGGCGCAGCTGACCTTGACTTCACGTGAGGGAAAGCTGGAAAAGAAAATGAAGGTAGAGTGCCTTGGATGGTTTACACACAAATCAACCAAGGACTTCCCTAAACGTCAGCTATGGCTTGCGCTAGGATTATCATAGCTCATGCACAAAAAGTAAATAGTGACGTGTAAAATGCAAACAAAGCATATACAAAACTGGTATTGTAAACGAAGCATAAACTGAATTTAAAACAAAGTAAAGAGTATAGCGAAATGAAAAATGAACTATATTGTATTACTTAGAATGAATGTGCACCGGTCAAAGTGTAGCTGTGAGTGTAGATGACAAGTCAAGTGCTAATCCCCAGGGTGATGTGCTTGCAGGTGCTTCGATGCATAAGATTCAGGTGTGTCCATGCGTCCAAAAGTTGGTAGTCAATGTTTCCTAAGCTGTTAACCTTCAAAATTTCCAACCCTGTTTATGTGAATTGATAGGGTATTTATAAGGTTTGGCTTGGCTTAGGTGTAGAACTCATGGATGGAATCAACGACTAAGAAATGAGAGGAAAATGGATCAAGTGACATGTGTTTGATGGATATCTGTGTGTGAATTGGACGTGTGTAGGCAAGCCACATTCTTGACTAGATGCACTATATCTTACAATGTGTGTTGGTTTACACAAGCTAGCTTATGCCCATAGAAGTAGGTACAATTTAGAGCATAAGAGCTTTCCAAGCTCACAAATGATGAAAATTTACAATGAAGATGATAATGTACAACAAGAGAGATTGACTCCAACTTGCTTGAAATTTCTTGGTCCCTAAATTGACTACTGAAAGATGTCAAATTGAGTGGTTTTGTGACTATTTGAGGCATCTCTATTTCACCACGGCTCCTATTGTGAGTTGATTTTATCTTGGCATGTCCTCAGCGTGTGCTTGGTGTGCTTTTAACTAGGCATGATCAATACTCATGCTGCACTCACGCTGTCAGCGTGACCTCAGCTGAGTGAGCTAAAAATGACATATTTCACACCAAATTCTAATTTTTGAAGCATGTTTCTTGAGTATAGCAATTTCCTGACTATGGTTGACCTTAAGAGTGATCTGCAAGTCAAAATTGAGCTTGATGTGGCTTGTTTTAATCCACTTTTGGTAACTCACGCTGGACTCATGCTGCCAGCATGAGTGCAACGTGACTACAGTGTGAGCTGCAAAAACTTGCAATTTTAGACCTAAAATCTAGAATTCTAGAGGTTGGAACTTGAAGTTTTCAACAATGAACTCTAAGGATGACTTGCACCTTGGAATCAAGTCATTTCAAATTAGTTTTGAGGCTCTCAGAGTTTCTCATGCAATACTCACACTGCCAGTGTGACCTTAGCATGAGTAAAAAAATTTGTATAATTTGTCCTAAAATTTGAATTCTCGAATGCTAAAACTTGGAATGGACAATAGTGGCCCTTGAGGATGGCTTGCACCCTCAGGTTGGATCATCTTTGACTTGATTTTGAAGTCATTGGAGTTACTCACGCTGAGGTCAAGCTGGCATGAGTTCCATGCCTTAGTCAAAATTTTGCTTCCCAAAAGTTCAAAAGGCTCTGGGTTGTTCTCATTTTAAAGTGTTAGGTTGAAATTAGTGGTGTTTCATCTATCAATGGAGGAAGTGCATGCCTTGTGCCAAAAATCTACCATTGAAATCATTACCTAGAAGAATGAAGCCCTCAAATTTGAGAAAATGAAGAATCACTATAGGGAATAGGTTGGCCTGCAAAAAGAAAGTAATGAGAAACACATCTAGATGATGAAGGAAAAGATGAATGAAGCCCTCCAACAACTCCAACAAGGAAATCCACTTGAAGGAGTTACAAATCGAAGAGATGATAGAGTATATGGAGTTGGCCAATCTCTGATATGTAAGCTTGGGAATGCTGACTACTGGATGGCTATGGTCAAAGTTAGAACAACAAGTGGCTAGCTCGTATTTGTTATATGAGGATGAGTTCAAGCACCACAAGGATGCCAAGTAGAAGCTTGAGACTATGAATGCTAAGCTCGAAGTTCTCAGAGCATGATTTAAAGACTAATGATCAATCATTGAGAACCTAGCTAGATGGATGAATAACTACTAGGATCTAAAAGACATAGTTAGGATGTTCAATATTGAATGCAAATAGTTCATTTCTTGGTTCATCAATGCAAAGGAGTTATTTCCAGCAATATCATGTCCTTGAGATGTGCCTGTTGCAACCCACATTGGGGAAGCTGTGTGGACAATGCACAATCTCAAGAGTAAGGAGATGAAAATGAAAGTACTATTGGATGATTTTTTCCTTTTACTTGAAGTTGTAGCAATAGCAGGATAGCTACAACCACCTCAACTGCCCATGCATGAAGCTAGTGAAGGTCCCTCGAAGCCTTAGGAACCACCACCACCTAGGACTATTTGATCTTCTCCAACAACTTCATACCATCAAGGAATGTGTTATCTAGTTTTGAAGAGTTGAGTCATGGTGTTCAATTTTGTGTCTTGAACATCATCATTTTCTTGTAATGTATGCATCCATACACATGGGCACTCCATTTTTTTTGTCAAGTTAGTTAATTTGTTTTGTTTGGAGAAAAGTTGGTCAATAATCCCATACCTTCCCAATTTTGAAAAAGAAATTGAGAAAAAATTTTCATTTATTTGTAAGGATATAATGAGTTGCATTCAGTTGGCTGTGTCAACGAGGCCTCGTTGGTGCAACCTCGTCAACTAGGCCTCATCAGCAAGGCCTAGTTAACACATCCTACCATGCATCAACAAGGCTTCATCGACATAATGTTGATATTTGGCTGTAAATACATGTGTGTAGCCACATATATGGAAATTAAAGATTGTAGTTGTAATGGATCTTTTACATTTTTTCCATTTGAGAGTTAGAATTTTTTCTCAAGTGCCCATAGTAGGAGTCATTAAGTGTACAAATGTTTATTCAAGCATTGTTGTACCTACGCACAATAGTGTGTGCAACAATAAAGATGAGCTTTCTAATAAACCTTGCAGCACTTTGGATAAATTAACTATTTCAATTATGCATTCAATGTATTTAATTATTTATTAAATAATTTTCATTAGTTATTAAACATTTTCTAGTTATTATATTAATAAAGTAATTAATCTAGATAGATTACAGACATAAGTACAACCACTTTGTACATAACACATATTCACTTAATAATCCTAGCAGTGTTATTACTTGGTACGCCTAGTAGCATAACGCTTGGTTGCCTAGTAGTGGATACAAGGGTTTAGGACATCTATGGAAAGTGGGATTGGATGCTTATGTTAGGAATAGTTAAATTCTAGTTGATTATTTAATTTAGTTTAGTTAATTAAATTCCTTTTATCCAAATTTTGAGCACCAACCTATAAAACACAAAATGATAAAAATCAGATGCCTCAGTTACACTTAATCATACCAACGAATGTCACAAGTGTAATTGGGAAGACAATGATTGACCTTAAGGCTAGATTCACTTCCTAAAGGACTAGTGCACTGAAAACAATAAAGTCCACAAAATTCAACTAGATCGCACATGAATGCTTTGTGATTTGTATGGTTGGGTGTAGGGGTACCTCGCTGCTCATCACTTGTCCATAATCATGAACTTCCCTAAACCTCCTTGTCTTAATCCTAGTTTTTGTCCTACAAGCACAAACACACACAAACAACTTTATCTTCCATTTTTATTACGTTTTAACATACCAAAAGATCCACATATCCAACTAAATGTAGAAGAGGAAATATAAAGTTTACCTTTACTTACATAGTAGGGGAGTTGAATGAAACTTTTCAAGATGAATTTGATGAAGCATATCAATATAGTTGTCCAATTGAATCAGATAGCTACTAGTGACTTAATATTAGTTGTCCCTTCCATGTTGATGTTGACTTATCCATGTGAGATTACCAAGCTCTAATACCACTTGAGATCGAGAACTTAGAAAAGGATTGAGTTTTCCAATTTAAAATTTCTCTAGCCACAAAAACACACCAATTTTACATGGTTTCCCAACTTGGATATGTTCACACTTGAAGGGTATAATCTATGCACACCTCCAAGCTTTGTTTCTTCAAAATGTGGTTTGAAGGACACCACAACCTGTACAAGCCTTAAGCTCCACTCTAGAGTGTTTCATCACTATGAAACTACTCAATCCCACAAGGTCTTGACAAGCTCAAATGTGGTTTATAGGATCCCACAACCTTTACAAAATTAAGCTCTATAACAGAGTATTTTGATGCTGCATAACCACTCAATCCCATCAAATCCTAACAAGCTCAACAAAGATGTCTTCTTGCAGGAAGCACATTAACCCCACAGGGTTACAAGAAAGAAGAGAAAGAAATAAGCAAAGAGTATGACTAAATTTACAAATCCTTGTACTTGAAGCTCAATACAATCACAAGAAGCAAATGATATTATAGCACAAAGCAAAAATAAAATTACTTAGAATAGTTAATGATAAGTCTTTGTGTGAAAAGGAGTTTCATATTCCCCAATATTTTTACATTATCTTATAGCCTTAGATTTTTTGAAAACTCCTTGGAGTTCATGCAATGGCTATCAAATGGCTAGTATAGATGTTTACTTTGAAGTTTAGACCTCTACCTAAGATATTCTTCAATGTAGGAGAGATGTATACCTAGAAAAGAAGATGTTTCCTATAGATTTCTATTATTTAAAATAGACATTTGTTGTTTTCTGAAGATGTCTACTTCACTTTTGCACTTTGGATTCTAAGGAATTCCCTTGTCAATTTGACATCTTGATAGTCTTCTATTCATGTTATTTTAGCTTGTAGGCTCCATTTTCAATTATGCTCTCATCTTGTCCATGTAGTCTTCATTTTGACATCTTAACGTAGATCTCATTTCTTGAAATCTCACAATTCCATGTGAAGTTCTTATTTTGCAAAATCAAAATCACACACATACATTATACATTCTCTAATTTTATTAGGTTTTGAAATACCAATAGGTCAACAAGTATTACTTGTATGATGTCATGGGATTAGAATAATCATTATCCACTATTCATGAGTTATTTCTATTATTTATAATGGAATTAAGAGTTGTATTGTTATCTTGTTCTAATTCTTCCTTGTTACTGGAGATCCCTACTTATCTAATTTCTTCCTCTTTATTCTTATTTTTTAATTAAAAGATCTCAATCGCATTGTAGTCTAGCATGCTTCAATTGTGTGTTTTTGTCTTTTATATAATTTGAAAAATGAAGCTGATGTGTTATTGTTATAATTTCTCTAATTTTTACTCCACCTCTGTCTTGCTCAACTCCTTCCTCTAAAAGTCTAAAATACTTCTTAATTTCTTTAAGTATTATTATCTATACTTGATTATGAACCTCTCCTACTAGATTGAGTAGATGTTCCTCTTTTCCTATACCTTCCATGCTTGTTCTATTATGTTGTTCTTCTTTCTTATTGTCATGGTTTAAAGGGTTCTTATTTGTACTACCAATTCTATGAAACTCATCATACTTAGGTCTTTTGAAATTACAATATTCTACATAGTATTTTCAAATATAGAATCTATAGAGAGGGCTTGGATAATTTTCTATACTTTTTGAAGGCTATAGTACCTACATTCATACTCATCTATTCTTCTTATGCTTATGTACATTCTAGAGAATAAGGATTCTAGATCTTCATTTTGAAGGATCTCCAAAGAATCAAACTCTTATTTTTCTAATAACTATTAACTTTTTCTATTTTCATGGCTTTCCTTATATTCTAATTGAAGAGAGTTCCACATGTCCTTAGCACATTGATGGAGAGTGAGTCTTGGTGAAATAATATTTGACACATTATTAAGAATAATGGTGAATGCCATATTTTTCCCTCTTTTTTTTTCTCATATTCTCTTATTTGGGTTTTATTAAAAATTTCAAGATTATGGATGATATTAAAGCCTATTTTAATGATAATCCAATAGTCATTTATTTCAAGAATTCCTTACATGAGTTTGGTTAAAAGATTGAAATCTAGAGATCCATTGAAAATTATGGAGCATTTGGGAAGATATTTTATAGTTATCTTTATTGGAGAGAAAATACATTATCTTTGATACTAATTTTTTGGAGGTTCTAGAATAAATTTCTAATAAACTTATTGATTTTATCTGACCATGAGTCAATCATAATTTGATCATGAGTTGTGATCTACAATACTAGGAGTCATGATATTACAACATGAGTAGTAGTCATGTTAGAAATAGATAGAATTTATTTCTAAGGATTCTAAGAGTCATGGTGATGATAATCTAGAAGAACGTTCAAGTATTGGATACCACAAGTCATGGTGAATTTTCCTTATTCTAAAGGTGATAAAATTGTGGCAACTACAATTCATGATTATAATTCGTTATCAACCAAGAGGTGCAAGAGTTTTCATTATTATCATGGGTTGACCATGAGTCATGTTACTTGATCATAAGTGAGCTATAGGTTGTGGCTTATGTAAATAGTAAAACTGAACTACCATGATTCATGGTGAACTCTTGATATGTAAAAACTACAATACCATGACTAGACCAAAAAATCATGATGAAACTAAATATCATCAAAATCTTCAAATTTATGTGAAAATTTGGTGAAATCTATATTAGTAAACTTATCTTGAAAATCTATACAACCCTGAATAAGATTGTTAGAGCTTATTATAAATGAAAAGTAGTAGATTATCTCCAAACTTTATGGTGACCTTTGGACTTTTGAATTGGATAACACTGATGAGAAAATTTGCATAAATAAGATGCGTAGTGTGAACATAACTAAACTATGATGGTAATAAATTATTGAAATCTACTGATGAAGTTCTAAAGAAGTAATGGAATTATTAAGGAATCTAAAATTATGTACAATGAAATTTTTAGAATGGACTCATTTTGGAAATTATAAAAAAGAACACAAGTGCATAGAAGAATAATTATGAAATGTAAGGGAGACTTAAGAGCAATTCATGTAGCTTTTTTTTTTTACCTTAGAATCAAAGTATTATAACATCAAATGACCCTTGTATTTATGCAAAAAAATGAGGCCATGCTAGGGGATATTGAAGATATAATCCCCACTAGAGACAACATAAAAATAACTTTCAAAAATGATAAATTGGGGACAAAAAATAGCTCATCCATCCATTAATTCAAAAAATTATAAACAATGATCAATTCTTTTTTTTTATTCTTAACTTCAAGTAAAGTTTAAATTTTTATCTTCATGCATGTCATACTAATGTCAACATTTGTATTATTTAAAATTACCCAAGCATAAAGCCAAGCTTATTCTTCATCATAAATATGACTTACTTTAAGAAATCCATATCATGTGATCAAAATAATAAGTTTCAAGCTTGAGTCAAGCCAAATATAAATTAATCCAAAGGCTTAAATATCATTTCCAAGTTCTCTCTTTCATTATCTTTATTAAAATCCTCTAAAATCCCAAGATATGGCTTGTATTTTCATTGCTTGGTAAAATAATGAACTAACCATGACTCATGGTCAACTTGAAATACATTAAGAACTAACAAGCCTGTATTTTTATATTGACCATGATCTTATAGTGACTTACCATATAATAAAATGAGGCCAACATAACTTATGATTCATCTCACTTGAGTCTAGAGGCTAGAAGAAATGGAACAATACTTTTATAGGTGATTATGGGGTGACCACAAGCCATTGTTAGATCACCACAACTCAAGCTCTTTATAGATCTATGAGATAGGTAGAGGATAGGTAATATACACTAACAAAAGGTACCATGACCTCATCATGATCCATGTTTAGGTAACCACAATCTCACCTCAATTGATGGTGAGGCAACCATGAGTTTACCATGACCTAAGATCAAGGTAGAATCCAACCAAAGGCTAAGGATAATACTAATGTAGATCTAGAAGCAACAACAACTTAATAATGATCCATGGTTAGGCCACCACAACATCATTAGGATCTATGATCAAGACACCAATAGATAACCATAACCATAACATCATTGGGATCTATGATCAAGACACCAATAGATCATGACTTGACCACAACTTTTGGTAAGGCATAACAAGTCAACCACAACTTGTAATCTACTAAATCATGATCAAGTTGCTACTCATGATTCCACTCATGGTTATCATTTCAAGAAAATTGTTAGATGATATTGGATAATATCAAAAACTAAAATGGAGCTTCTTCCACTATGCCAAAAATATGATAGATGTGTGCAGCTATTCTATTATTTCTATATGAACTATTCTTTCTGGTTAGTCATAATTATCATAGTTATAAAATTATATTATTATATTTTACATTTTTATGCTACTTATTAACATTCTATCGATTTTACTTGGTTATTCTCATCTTAAGGATATCAAATTCCTAACAAGATATTGAAGGAAGGTTGGACTATAACCATAAATAATATAGTCTACAATTGTAAGTTGTTGTCAACATTTACTAGACCATGCAATTTAAATATCTATTTATAACATTATATGCCTAGAAACTTAGAATACATTTTCAATCTAAACTTAGAATTTATGTTTGTGATCTAGAATTTCTCTAGATTGCAATAGCAACTTTTTATAAGAATTTATGTTATATTTTTTTTATTTTATCTTTTTCTCTTGTTTATTTTTAGCCCATGTTCACTCTTCCTTCATTTGAAATCAAGTAGAGTTTTCCACAACCTACCATTGCATGTTATTTTATTGTATTTGCTTATTTAATTGATGAAACATTATGTCAATTTCTTATATTAATTTGGATTCTATAATTAATTATGACATTGAAATGAAAGGAAATTATCTCCCATGGTAATGGTTTTTTATGAAAGTATTGGTGTAGTGAAGGTTCAACTTTAGAGGTAAGTTTTCTATACAATATGCTAACAAAACATTATACTATAGCTTCAAATTTTCCATGGTCACTAGAGAAATAGCTAACAAAGGAATAAGAAGAGCTTTATATTACACTAGTATTCAAAAATTTTATGTATAATTATCTATTTGATGGTGTGTAATTGCTAATTAAGGATCTTATATTTAAGTTTGTTGCATCCTTGCACCTATTGTTTACTACATTTAAAGGTTGTTTAAGGGTTAAAGGTTTTTAAAGTTATCTTTAAAATATTTTAGATTTTTCTTTAGAGACATGGGTGATGATGATGATATGGATGTATTAAGTTACAACCATGCTCATATCATCATCATTATAATCCTAGCCTTATTTCAACAAAATTGGATTGGGTACATGAGTTATTTTGTACCATTCACCTCTATGAATAGCTAGATCTTTATTTATTTATACTTTCTTCAAATCATCTTTGATCATTTTTTCCATGTCTTCTTTGATCTTCTTTTTAGTGAATTTCCTATATTAGTGATGTAGTAACCTTTATTCAAAGGCTTATTGTATGATCTTCTTTGTACATAAACCATCTAACATTTCATTCTTGTAGCTTATCTAAAATAGAACCTACTTCAAGTCTTTCTTTGATATCTTTATTGTGTAGTTTATCTCTTCTACATATTTAAAGACATTATCAACTTTTAAAAAATTGCCAAGTCTACAATGTCATGGTTTCCATGGTCATTCTTATAATAGTTGTAGAGTAGCATAACTTCAATTATTTCAACTTGCATTAATATGTCTAACAAGAAGATTAATATAACTTGAAGAGTACTCATCCTATTGCATTCACAAATATGGTTGAGAATCAAAATCAACTAGTTTAATATCATTAAAAGTAATATGAAGTAGAAAATATGGTTATGTTATCATTCTAATCAAGCTCATTACTCTCATGATTTTATTCTTTCTATGTATATATCCATGATGTCACATATAGATTTTGCAATGGTTAAGGTTTGTATGAGAACAAGGAATAATAAGATCATGAATAAGTTATATAAAGCTATGATCACTACCTTGGAAGAACAAGACATGGATAAAGAAGAAGAAGAAGAAATTTGTAACACACCAATGTTTCAAACCTAGGATCTTAGGTTTATTATTTACTTTATTATGTTTTGTCTTTAAGTGTAAGGGTATAATTTAATATATTATGTTATTATTATATTGTATATTACTAGTATCTTATGCTAGTTTATTTCAATTATCTCTCTTAAATTTTGAACCTTTGATTCATTTACTTACTTGCATTAATATTTTATAATTAACACATTATGATATATATGCCTATAAGCTTATGTAAAATGTATCTTAGAACAACCAGTTA
This sequence comes from Gnetum montanum, assembly GCA_015680685.1. Lineage (NCBI taxonomy): Eukaryota > Viridiplantae > Streptophyta > Gnetopsida > Gnetales > Gnetaceae > Gnetum > Gnetum montanum. The sequence goes on along the minus strand of MNCI01027882.1, from coordinate 323,100 downwards.
TGTATTAGTAAGACTTAACTCTTGGATCTACATGTTTTATTATGAATCATGGCTCTTAAGGTTTGGACATTAGGCCTTACTATTATGACATATTTTTTAAAAAAATTATTTTTTATTTCTTTTTATAATTATTATTTCTTGATATTTACTAATACTTGGTACCTCTTGAGAATGAAAATTTTGAAGCATGGTGGTGACCCATTACTAGTATTTCTATTCATGTTTATGATATTATATTTGATTTTTATTTTTATGTTAGTTAGTCTCTTAATAATGTAAGAATATTGTTATGACACATGTTAAATAGATATTTGGATTTTATTCTAATTATTCTTTTATTTTATCTTGGAACCCATTCATGGGAATGTGGGTATCTTGGTGACTAAATCCATTAGATAGATACATGTTACCTAACTTTAGAAAATAGATTATTAATTCTTATTCTTAGGATTGCCCAAACCCTATCTCTTGTACCTATAAATACTTGTCAATGCTAGCTCTCTTAGCATCAGGGGGGACATCTCTTGCTTTTGTGTTTGTGTTTGTGGCTATGTTTGGTGGATCTCTTAAATGTTTCTAGATCTAAATCTACTCTTTCTTTATGAATCTTGTATTGCAACTTAACTCTTAGGTAGAGGAAATGCTCTTTCTTCCATAATATATTATATATTTCTAGTATTTTATCATATTGTATTATAATTATCTCTCTTAAGGTTTGAACCTTTGATCCCTTTATTTACTTGCATTGGTATTTCATGATTGATACATCATGACGTTTATGTCTATAGGTTAATGTATAATATATCTTAGAATAACCCCTTATGTATTGATACTTCTTGACTCTTCAATTTCTTGGTAAATACAAATGTTTTATTATGTTTCATATCTCTTAAGATTTGGATCTTAGTCTTATCATATATCTTAAAATGTTATTATTTTATATTTATTTTTTATAATTTCTTGATATTTACCAATGCTTGGGCCCTTTTGTAAAGGATAAGCTGGAAGATTGATGGTGATCCATTGCTTGCATTTTTATTAATGTTTATTTAATTTATAGTTATTCGGTCTTGAAATAATGTAAGAACATGATTATAAGACATGCTAAATAGATATATAAGGTTTATTCTAGTTATTCTTTTATTTTATCTTAGAACCTATTCTTGGATNACCCCAAAAAGAGAATTTTATTAATAGAAAACAAAATTTAGTACATAAGCTACTTCAAGACGTATAGATTGAGGAAAGGAGGAAGAGAAACCGTGTTGACTGAGACTATTATAGAGGAAACATGTTAAACTTAGCATTCCATAGGGTGTGGAAATGCATTCCAAAGATCAACCATTCGTTGAAATGTGTGTATCTTTTCCTGGATGTGGATTGTCGAATGAGATCAAAGGTGGAAGAAAGAATAGAACCTATTTTTGGACATGTGGGCTTATTTTTATGGAATTGTGGAGAGTTAATGCATTGGTTGATCATTAAACCTTTTTTTTTTTTTATGAATACATGTTACCTAATTTTAGAAAATAAATTCCAAATCCTATCTCTTATCCATGTAAATACTCGGCATTTTTGGCTCTTGTCGCATCACGGAGGATATCTCTTTATTTTGTATTCATGTTTGTGGGCATGCTTCATGGATCTCATTGGGGTTTCTGGATGTAAACCTATTTTTTCTTGGTGAATCTTGGATCTTAGCTAATCTCTTAGTTATAGAAAATGCTCTTTCTTCTATAATATATTATATATTGCTAGTAGTTTATGCTACTATATTCTAATTGCCTCTCTTGATATTTGAATCTTTGGTCCCTTTGCCTACATGCATTAATATTTTATGATTAATACATCATCATGTATATGCCTATAGGCTTTTGTATAATGTATCTTAAAACAACTTCTTATGTATTGATAAGGCTTGACTCTTGGATCTTTTGTTAAGTATAAATTTTTTACTATGTTTCATGTCTCTTAAGATTTGGACTTAAACCTTGCTATTATCAATTATTTCAAAATATTATAAATTTTTATTTCTTTTCTTCATTCTTGTTTGTTGATATTTACTAATGCTTAGTACCTTTTGTGAAGTACAAGTTGGAATAATGATGATAGCCCATTGTTGAAATTTTTATTATATTTTATTTAATTTATATTTTTATGTTATTCGATCTTGGGATAATCTAACAAGAATATGATTATGAGAAATGTTAAATAATTGTTTAGCATTTATTCTAGTTATTATTTTATTTTATGTTGGAAACCATTTTTGGACATCTAGGCTTATTCTTATGGTATCTTGGTAACTTAACCCATAGGTTGATCATTAAACCTTTTTTATGGATACATGTTAGTTGATTTTAGAAACAAATTATTGATTTTTATTGTTGATATCTCTTATGTCAATAAATACTTGGTAATTCTATCTTTCTTGATATCAAGAGGAGCATCTCTCTCTTTTTTGTGTGTGTTTGTGACTATGTTTGACTAATAGGGGTTCCATCAATTGTGACTAGTGGTATTATATCATATAGAATGTCGTGTAATTTGGTTGTAAGCATGGAAGATGATGTTGAGTAAATTGTTAAGAACACTCATGTATGTGTTGAATTCAATAAATATATAAGATATTATAATACATATAATACAAGGAAACCTACATTGTCATGGTAAGGAATTGAGAAAATATTTATAAATTTATATTTTATAATTTTTATATATTTTATCAATATAAGAATAAAATAATGAACAATTCATGCACATCACAATCCCTTGTGGAAACAAGTGTAATGCTCACAACCATGCACATGTGTTGTAGTAAATGGCTCCTAGTCACAACCTCAATGTCTCAATATCATGTTGTATAGTTGTGACCTCCTTGGAAAAGGATGAATTATTAAAGATTGATGTAATGGAAAAGGAATAAATATTTTTGATATTTTTAGTTTTTAAGGCATTCATAGTATAGAATAAAGGAAAAACCATAAGATTTATTCACTATGAAAGAATTGGACTCTGCATCAACCAAATGGTTCTAGGCTATGTAAGCAAGGTAGCACTTTGATAGAGTCTAGTCACACTTGTGAAAGTGACAACTCAAAAACTATGCATAAAATAAGAAGGAAATCAACTTACCTAAGGAAAGAGAAGATCTTCACACAAACCATATGGTAAAATTTTAAATAAATTGAATGTTATATCTATCTTATATGTAAAATCTCATCCTAGGTATTTATAGTTTTTGTAATGTAATAGTGGAGGTTTGTGAATGCCAAGGCATCAAAAGAGGTCCATCAACACAGTCCTAGCTAATTTTAGTCATACCACAAATGAAGTGGACCAAACCAGGCTAGGTAGGGTATGTGTTTGCATCCCTACACTAATGTAGAAGGTGCATTGATGTAGGGAAGGCACCATACCTATCTATCACACTTCAAGCTACTAGTTCTAGATGAAACATAGAATACTAGGGGACATGTCAAAAGGATTTTAGGATGCTTGTACAAAGTAGAAAAAAATTCTAAGAAATATAGAACATGTACACAACTTATAAGTATGATACAAAAGGCAATGGTGCATGTCCAAAAAATGTAAACATCAACTAAACATGCTAGAACTACAAACACAAGGTGCATCAAAGACCTCCCAAGTCCAAGGCTAAAATGGACTTACAAAATGCCACTAGATGACTCATCATTCATCCACAACTAAGTGAAGTTATTCCCATAGATTAAATACCCAAAATAAAAAATAAGGACTAGACACATGGCAAGATCATTGTAGAGGAATTAGGTATGTATAAAATATAGTTCAAAACTACATTGTAATGTAATCCACCTCACTAAGAAGTGTAGGGATTGGGGATAAGAACAAAATCCTCCTGAGGTGTCCTCATGATATGAAAAGAGCTAGAAATGCTAGGTGCAAACATTTTCTCTTAGAGTAGTAATTTTCTATGTTCTTTTGCATCTACTTGAAACTATTCATGATTCTTCTTTGATTATGAGAGTTTGCGCTAGAAAACCTTCAACTCAGCTGCTAATTGATGAAGTTCTTCTTCCAACTTATTGTCCAATCTACCTACAAAAGTTTGGATCCCAAAAGAATATCTCCTCTACTACTCTACCTATACATCTTTTTCTACCTTGTTGAGTTTTCTCTTAAGGATTACAATTGATACTTCAAGGAGGAGAATATACAGGTTCTCCAAGAGATCTATCTTCTTCTATAGATTTGGCTCACTTGTAGCCATTTGATAGAGATTGATGTGCAAGATATCAAATTTTTTCTTTATCTCATTCCTTTCTCAAGTCACACATTTATTCATTAGAGCCAAAATGTTTTGCAATTTTTGTAACTTGACATTCCAAGTTTCTTGCTTAATTAGGTGAATATTTTTAAGCTTATTAGTTTCTCTAGTTATCTTCTCTACTAGATCTTATCATAAGTTCTATATCTATTTTTCTATAAAAAGGTATTTTCTCTAAAATTGGATCATGATTTGACTCTTACTCTCAAGCCTTTGTATGTGCTAGGAAAGGGAGAATACCTATTTTTTTTAGTTTCACTCATTATCTCCCATTCCTCAACCAATTCTTTAACATCCTGATTTATCTCTTTAAGCCATCTTTCATGAATAGTTCTTCTTTCTCCACTTTCTATACCTTAAATATTTCAAATTATAGTTGCTTGATTTGTACCTTAGTATGACTATATAAGGTATAGGTGCCAACTATGTAATAGATTTAAACCACTCCTACAACCATTGTACCTATTTCTAGATCCTTCACAACTCTTTTAAGTAGAAAGTTTGATTAGCATTAGTGATTTTAAATTTGGTATGTACTTTAACAAGTTTATTCTTCATCATATAATTAATGTTTCTCAACATGTGTTTTGCATCCATGCCTATTCTTTGCTCTTTGTTTTCCCAACAACTATTTGTAGGTTTTTTAGTAAGTACCTAAAGGACTTCTATTACATGTTGGACATTATGCGTATTACATCATGATTTGTGTAATAAGAAAATAATTCCTAATAAAACATGATTATGACATTGATTAGGCGTCTCATGATGGATAATGGTTGGATCATTCATTAAAGGAGGAAATGCAAAGAGGTCCTTTTGTATATTATTTCCACTCATTATGGTTTCCATCATGTCCAAATAATTACTTTCAAGATCATGAGATTTTTTATTATTAATTATTGAAGCTTTTCCTTCACCTTCAATATATATTACTACTTGAAACCCATTACCAAGAAGAGGTTCTTTGCTTTATCTAATGCTAAATCTAGGTGGTTAAAAGAGTGATCTTCTAGGCTACCACGTCTACATGAGTTACAAAGTCTGATGATTCATGATTTTGTTAGCTCCAATATTAGATACACGATATCGATTCCGAGGAAATGATGTCAGATATCTAATATTGTCTCCTTCATGCTAGCCTCTAAATACAACACATGGATGGATGGTTGGGAAATAGTTTTAGCTCAAATATCAGTTATCTTTTTCATAGATTATTGATTTCTAGTTTTGTTCTTTCCTAGTGCATGCCCACATTGTGATGTTTGTAATTATATGTCATCCCTATTCGAGTGTGACATACTTGGACACTTTACATGACCAGAAATAAAGATTGAGATTACTTCCATCATTGTAGCATCCACTTAGATTTATTATTACTTTCAATTATTTAACTATTTAATTATTTGCTATTTTTCATAGTTAATGTTTCTATTTATTGCCCTTTATGATTCCTATCATTAAGTGGAATAAGTACAACTCATCACGAGTGCTTAAGTATAATTACTTGGTAACCCTGTAGTGTATTGTTTTGTAATCCCAATGGTAGTTATGCGAAGCCCAAGGTGTGTATGGATGCTTAGGAATCGATACTCATCGCATGTAGGCTAGTGTACATTTTACTTTCCTCTATTTACAAGCTTAATTAATTTATCTCTTTATTATCATTAGGAGCAACTTAGGATTAGGAAACATCAATTATATGCCTCACTTTGGACTAAAACATATGTGACAAAGCTACCACTAGCCCAAGTGGGAAGATAGCCAACTATAATAAAATCATAACAATTTAGATGCACAACTAGTCCCATCCATGGAATTCGATCAAATCATGTGTGAATGCTTATGATTCATATGGTTGAATGTAGGGGTACCTTGTTGCTCATCATTGGTGCGGTTGCTAGGGATGGTGACAGTTATCTAGATTAGTTATATTATAAATAATTGTTGTAAATGCGTTAACGATATATCTTTGAAAAAATATTTAATCACACACATCATAAACCAACAACAATGTCTCTTTTACAAGTGATGAGTGGCGAGGTACCCGTACACTCAACCATACGAATACGAGCGTGCACACGCGATCTGGTCGAACTCAGCAGACTAAATGCCTTAACACCATAAGAAACACTTGGGGTTAATCCTTCGTTGTCTTCCCAGGCTTGCTTGTAAGTGTCACGGTGTATGGTTAAGCAAGTCTGAGGTATGTGATTTTTTTGGTATTTTCAAGTTTATCTTATAGGCTATGAGAGGAAAGGGTTGAGAAACTAAGCTAACTCTAACTAATGTCCTAAGTCTAAATTAACTAGCGTCAGCATCCGTTCCCACTTACNGTGGGTGCTCGTAACTAAGTCGTACTTATCACACGTTCTAGCCTAGCGATGAGCAGCCGATTCCTTGACTAGCCGTACACACTGAACTACCACTGGGATTACCAAGCGTAGAATCCTGGAATACGTTACTAGGTTACCAAGCAGTCAATGCTCGTAGTCAAGTCATACTCACGCGTTGTGACAAGCAGCCGATTCCTTGGTTAGCCGTACACGTCCGTAGACACTCGTAATCAAGTCGTACTTGTGCGCACTAGGAAAGCAGTAAATAAAAAACAATAAAACCACATGCTGCAAGGTTTATCCAATCAAGTTCATCTTTATTGCTGTACACAACTTGGGTCCAGGTTACAAGCTGCTCGAATAAAGAGCCGTTCACTCTAGGACTCCTACTGCGGGCACATGGGGAAAAATTCTAACTCTGGAGTGATCAATCTGCCAGAGCTTCACTACTTCTAGCCAGGATTGGGAAATGAGGGGAGTGTCACCTCTTATTTATAGATATGACAGCAGACCGTGATATCGCGTACGCGATATTGCAAGGAAAGACGCGATATTGCAGGGAAAGACGCGATATCACATACGCGATATCGCATGGGATGCGATATCGTAGCACAGTGCATGTCGCATCTCATCATACCCCCATGACTGAATGAAAACTCAATTTCGAGTTCCTTACAATGATATCATGTAGGTATGGGATTATTAGGGGAAATGGAACTAATGGGATGACATGTGAACGGTCTTTATTACAAGATTTGACAAAAACTGGTGTTCATGACAACAAGGGTGAACACCTTATTATAATGACATCAGGCCACAGTTGGCAGCTAAGATAAAAGAGGAGAGAAAATAGAAGAGAAGAAGAGAGAGGAGTCTTGTCGCTGCCCATGCCTAGATTTCACCTTCCGTTGTCCATCCGTAAGCGCATTATCAATTCTGCTCCTTGCATAGTGGCTTCAATGCTGCTCCACTCCAAGTGTTTGCTCCAGATCCATTCCGTTGTTGTATGATGGCCATCTGCACCTACAACACAATCATATATTAGCAAGGGTAATTGAATTATTAAGTAAATCATACCTTGCTTCGGTGTAAGTTCCTTGGCTAAGTTGTGGTATGGCTGATATGGATCTGGGAAAATGTGGATGATGACTACCGAAGGTGTAGGGGTTAGGAAGAGAAATGAAAAAATGTGGGGCTTAGGATAAAAATCAAAAAATTAGGCCCCATACCCCCATGACTAATCACGAACCTCCGATAGCGTTAGAATGGAGAAAGAAAAGGAGTAGGAAAGACAGGGAAATGGGACAACTATGGCATTGGTAAAAGGGATGTCAAGATGGAAATGAACAAAAATGTTAATTAATTGCAAAAAT